>JASDQU010029715.1:37104-50792 GCA_032191745.1 Picea mariana | reverse complement strand
TGCCAAATTTAATGGAGCTCTTTTGTAGTCTAACCAACAAAAATACCTTATCCCCAACTTTATAATGGCAATGCAAGATGATGAGCAACCTGTCCTTTCCTTTCATGAATTGTAAATGGTCCCATGTACCGTGGTGACAACTTGGGTCCTTTGCCAAATTTAATGGAGCTCTTTTCCAGTCTAACCCACAAAAATACCTTATCCCCAACTTTATAATATCAATCAATTCTATGCGCATATGCATTACTCTTCTATCTATCTTGCGCTTCTTTTAACCTTTCTCGAATCATATTCATTTGTTCTTCCATCTCTTGGATTATTTCCAGCCTAACTTGACTTTATCCTCAAGCTTGTCCCTACTGAGAGGTGTCCTACATGATCTACAATACAAAAATTCAAATGGTGCCATATTAATCAAGTTTTGATAACTATTATTATATGCAAATTCTACAAGGGATCAAACCTTTTTCCAACAGTTCTGTCAATCCATTACATACCTGCACAACATATCTTCTGATACTTGATTTACTCTTTGTGTCTGTCTATCGGTTTTAGAATGGTATGTTGTACTGAATTTAAGTTGTGTCCCCAACGCCTCTTGAAAACTTGTCCAAAATATCCTTGTAAACACTGACCCTCTATCTAAAATTATCTTCTTTGGAATTCCATGCAAACTTACTATCTCATTGATAAATACATTTGCGATCTCAAATGCTTGATAAGTATTCTTTACTGGAATAAAATGCGCATTTGTAGTCAAGGTGTCTACTGCTACAAAGAGAGCATGTTTTCTCGACATCATTTGTAATCCTACTATAAAATCCAACCAAATTACTTCCCATTTCGATTTTGGTATAACATGCAGTTGCAATAATCCTTGTATCATTCCAACTTAGCTTCCTTATATCATTCGTCTTCAAATTGTAATTTGAATATTTTTTCTCAAATTTGTCTTCAATGGAAAAATCAAGAAAATACATGGTTTGCGATTTAAGGCATCCACTACTTTATTTAATGTTCCCTTAATGTATGATGTATCAAAATCATACTCACTCAATAATTCCGACCACCTCCTTTGTCTAGGATTCAGGTTACTTTTTGTAAATATATGTTAAGTCTATGATGATTTGTGTTTAATTCAATTTTTCTTCCAACCAAGCAATGTCTCCAAATTCTTAACACATGCACTATAGCAGCAAGTTTTAAATCGTGCATTATGTAATTCTCTTCATTTGGTCAAAGATTTCTCGAAGCATAGGCAATCACCCTATCTTATTGCATCGATACTCCACCAATCCTTCTTTCAAAGTGTCTGTACATACCAAAAAATCTTGATCCATATCTAGTACTTTTAACATAGGAGCCATCGTCAATAGTTCTTTAAATATTTGAAATGCTTGCTCACATCATTCTGTTCACACAAATTTCTTATTCTTGTTATGTAATTCATTAATAAGATTCCCAATCTTCGATAACCCTTCCACAAATATTCTATAATATCCAACCAAACCCATAAAACTACATACTTTTACATTAGTAGGTGTCAACCATTCCATAATAGCCTCTATCTTTGCTGGGTCCACCACAATTCCTTTTCTTGAAATTATATGTTCAAAATAATGAATCTTCAATTCATAAATGAACACTTCGAGAGTTTAACATGTAGCTTATGCTCTCTAAGACATTGTAACACTAGCCTTAAATGCTCTTCGTGCTCCTTCAGTGTTCAGGAATATATCAGAATATTATCGAGAAGCACTTGCATGAACTTATTGAGATATTGCCGAAACACTCCATTCATTAAGTTCATAAATACACCAGGAGCATTCGTTAGTGCAAAGGGCACCACTACAAATTCATAATGACCAAAACGCATCTTAAATGCCTTATGAGGAATATCCTCTTCTCTTATTCTTAATTGATGATATCCAAACCTTAAATCTATTTTAGAAAACATCATAACCTCTTTAATTTGATCGAATGGATCATTGATTCTAGCCAATGGATATTGATTTATTATTGTGGCTTTATTTAATTGTCGATAATCAATACAAAGTCTCCACAATACATCTTTCTTCTGTACCAATACCACTAGTGCTCCCCATGGTGATATTAGTCAAATGAATAAATCCTAAGTCTAAGAGTTCCTGGAGCTACATCTGCAACTCTCGTAACTATGGAGTCGTCATGTGGTAAGGAGCCTTTGCCATGGTTTCGTTCCCAATTTGAGTTCAATTGCGAACTCCAACTTTCTCTTAGGTGGTAATCCAGGTAATTCTCCTGGAAATACATCCGAGAATTTAGATAATACATGATATTATTCTATATTTACCATATCCTTTTTCTTATTCATATTGGTTATGCCATACAACTTACGTCATTTTCTCAAACTTTTCTTCAATTGCAACGTCAAAATAAATCTTAATGATACTCTATTCATCCATACTAGGATTCTTTAATTTCCTCAATCGCCTATAGATTAAGAAATCTTTTATTTACAATCTAACATTGCTTCATGAGTTTCTAACCAATTCGTACTATAACTACATGGTAGGATCCCAAGGTAGTTGAATATATTGATACTCGGATTATGCATGCACCAAGGTCAATCTTGCAATCATTAACCAACTGCCCTACTCTTTACTTAACTCTGGAAGCCATTTCTATTTGGTTGAAACTTGATTAATTTCCATCATTTTCGATCTTAGTAATGCATGATGAGAAATGAAACTTTTTGTTGCTCTTTGATCTATTAATAATGAAAAACTTATACCATTTATCTTCCTTGATGTCTTGAGTACTGTAGAATGACACTTAGCGTGGCGGTTATTCACCGCTGCATGGATCTTGTGGGCTTTATCAAGATCACCTATAGTAGTTTGGATTTGCTTCTGGCTAGCTCCTCTTTGTGCATGTGGAAAATCCCTTTGAAAATGTGGTTGTCCACATGTCCAACACCCCCTCTTAGGAGGTTGACTCCGATTTCCATACTGAGAAAAAATAGTTCTACTACTCTGCTATGTCTGTTGAGTCTGTGACATCAGTGGCCTATATGGCAGTCTTTGATTCCCTGTTTGACGTCTCAGTGTACCTATCACATGTCCTCTTGACACATCCTTGTGCCCTACTACTGGCCTCGATGCACTAATTGATTGAGAACCTTGTATTTGTCCACTTGAACCTGAAGGCTTAGATGATCTCAATTGACCAGTCCCTATGAGTTCCTCCTAAGCTATAATAGCCCTCTGTACCGCCTTGTGCAAAGTGTGGGGCATCGATATTATAACTTTTGATATGATATTATAGTTCAATCTATAAACAAATTTATTAACCTGCAACTTCTCTTTGTCATCTCAACTGACCAGTCCCTATGAGTTCCTCCTCAGCTATAATAGCCCTTTGTACCGCCTCGTGTAAAGTGTGGGGCATCAATATTCTAACTTTTGATATGATATTATAGTTCAATCCATAAACAAATTTATTAACCCACAACTTCTCTTTATTCAAGTGCAGTACATACCTCAACAATTTCATGAATTTGGCCTCAAACTCTGGTACTAACCTGGTGTCATACTATCAAGAAATTTGCATTCTTGCAGTAGAGATTATCAAAGGTTGGAGATATTTAATAATTATAACTCTAATAATGAAAATGCATTCCAGCAATGACTGCAATGGTGAGTATAATGTAGATTACATATCCATGATTTTACAACAAACAACAAAAAGATTTAAAAACCACATAAACAATCAAATATATATATATTTAAAATTTTCAATTAATAATTTACTGGTAATTTTACATATTTCAATTGTGAGGCCTCTTCTTAAATAACAACAATACTTATTCACAAAGTAAATTTACAGGGGTTACCAGAGAATTGATTCTTGACTTGCAAAACTTTGATTTGCGAGCTTAAATTCCTCTTTGCATCAGTTTTCAAATTGTTGAAAAGTCCATCGGTTGACCCCCTTACCAATTCCCAATGGATACTCTCCTTCCCTAGAAACCCCCAAGCTGCAATGGGGTTGTATGAAAGGTACAATACTAGTAATTGAGAACAACTTACAAGGAAACTCTACCTCAAGCACACTCTCTAATAGACCAAACTCAACAACAATTTACCAATAGAAAATTTTGCATTACGACAACCATTCAACATTAGGAAGCAAGAGTGTGAGGTCTCTAGCTGAAGCCTTTTTTTAGCTGAAGCCTTTTTTTATAGGCTTTGTGGTTCAAACAACTTGTTCATTTCATACAAAATAATGCAATTTCTTTAATTATTAATTACCTATTTTTCACCTACCCTTGTGTCACCTCACATGCACAAATGCACAATTAATTCATTTAAAAAAAATATAAAATAATGATCATTCATCACCTTACAACTATTCTTAGTTGTTCTCTTGATTTCCTCCTCTTTCCCTATTTGACTGGGTGTACATGTAATCACTACTTTATTTTAATTAAATAATCTCGTTAATATTTTACAAGTCTACATATCTTTTTCTACTATCCATTTGAATTTGAATTCATTTTTATTTTTTTTCTCCTTATTTTATGGGTGCACCAGTAATTAAGTCTTAAATTAATTAAAATAATTTTCTTCTATTTCATACACATTTCTAATTGCATTTATTTTTTAATAACTTTTAAATAAACTATCTTATTTTTGTTTTATTTATAAAATTTGCAATAACATATTTGTTYAATCAGTCACTCATGCATTTATTTAACTTTCCCAATTTAAATAAAATGCATACTCAAATATCTTTCCCATGAATATATGATAACTATGATTGATACCAAGGGTGCCATGCTTCTCCATGTCGTTCAGGAACTACATTTCAGTATGTACTAAGGGTGCCATGTTAAYTCATGCCCTTCAAGCATTCAATTTTCTTTGGTGGGGGAATAGTACAAYGGTTGAGACCAAGGTAATTCAACTTGTCTCTACCTTGTTGAGATATTAATGGTCATGGAGGAATAAGGATGACACCTTATTGCGTGCCCCTTAGCTAAACCTGTAAGTGACTGAATTTGTGGCCTACCCTCACAGCAATGTGCAACCTTTGGGTAAAAACATCATGAAATTTCAATCCAGAACACGGAAAAAAGAGTGCTAGTAGGTGGAAACACGGACACCGTGCTTCCTYTCTTGGTGGTACTATGTACATCTTCCATACAACCCCATTACCCATTCGTGGACTGATTGAAAAGTATATTCCTTATGCTTGCACACACTGAAATCAATACATTAAATAGTCCCATAATTATAAATTAGAAACATATCCATTAATCACATGACATATCATAATGTCCTAACTCAATCCTGAGTTCATACGATATTAACACAATCCCATGTCAATGTGCACTTGTGGCTTCTCTATTACACTTGGCAAACCATTAGTGACATTTATCAACTAATGCATCTTAAATATATATACATCCATTTCAATGTTTCATAACCAAGTGAATCAATACCATCAGTTACGTCATATCACTATACAATTTATCTATCCATGATTATCATATAAATATTAAAACAAAACTCCTTCAAAAATACAAATACATCAATTGAAAGTTTTCAAAATAGTCAAAAGAGTTCATATTTCATCATCATAACATATGTCAATAAACTGGCTCATTTTGTAATCAAATGCTTTTAAAGAAATGATCCAATCAATTAAACTAGTCAAAGCAAAAGAGAGCATTACAAATTAAACTAGTCAAAGCAAAAGAGAGCATTACTATCCATTTGGTTATTGTATGTCCTTCCATAATGTAATTGCATGTTGAAGCTTGGCAGCATTGAAAACAACCTGCAAAATATAAGAAATCAAAAGATACTCTTACTGGTGATTAATTATTTAGATATTTTTTTTGGTGGGGGTGTTGACTGGGAGAGGGGTCTTATGTAGTTCCTCAGACCGAAAGTTTTCTTTGGCCTGCTTGTCATGTGTTTTTTTTTAGGTTTTTATTCTTTTGTTTGTTCGTTTATAATTTCTTAATATTGTCTCCACAGGCCATTTCAAGAAAGAACCCTTCGACTGCTACTTCCACCAGGCCCAGTAACTCATCTCAGTCTAAGGATACAGATGCAGATCTTGTTTCTGCTATTAAAGAAGAATACGCTGCTAAGCTTGACCAGGTATTGAAGCATAAGTCTTATGATTCTCAACTGGTATTCAGGTTCACATCCCTTTTGGCTGTGTTATAACTGATATTTGTATTTGAGAATGGCAGATTGTTATTCTTAGCATGTTTGAAATAATCTTTCGAATAAAAAATTTAAATAAAAATTTTGAAATATGTTTGGACTTGCAGGCAGAAATACGTGCAAGGAATCTGTGGGCACAGTTGGCAGTGGAAGAGCAGCGTTGCCAAGAACTTTCAAGAATTCTGAAGGAGTTACCTCCAGATCCTCAAACATTTCAAACCCAAAAAAAATCAGTGACAGGAAAAGTAAATTAATAGTTGCCTCCTGCTTGTGTTAGAGGGATCTGTTCATGTCTATATCATCTTCATGCAATGTTTTTAAACGTTTTCCAGACTACCTGAAAGCAAATGATCGAATGTCCTTTGGCCAAATTATGTATTGTGCTGAAACTATGTTTTTGTTATCAGAATAGTGCAGAGCGGAAGCAAATATCGAAGGGCTTGACAGAAGAAGCACAAAATTATTTTGAAGAGTTTGTATCCATATCTACGCTGGAAGACGCTGAAATGTCATCCTTAGAAGAAGTGGAAAAAGACTCTTCTGTGGAGGACATGAAAATGGAAGAAAATGGATGTTACAGAAAATCAACTCCAGATATCTCATGTAGTAACCTTGCTGATGATGGCTTAATTATCCCTTGGCTGAAATGCGAAACAAATAGTCACCACAATGCTCCTGTGAACAGGGAAAAATCAGATATAGCTTCAACTGGAAGAAAAATTCAACAAGACATTGCCAAGGTAACTTTGGCATCTACTAGATAATCTTCTTTATGTGAACACAAATACACATATTGGGAAATGCATCTTATATTTCATTTCTGAACAATAAGAATACATACAGAATCATACATCATTATGGTGGAGATATTTTCGTAGGTTCTTCCAGGAGTAATAATGCTCTCTTTTGTAAATTAATCCATTCTTTATAGTATTCCTAGAATTCTTGGAACATTAAACTATTTTTCCTTTTGAATTGGTTGGATACAGCAGGAAGAGAGAAGCAGTAGCAGTTGTGGCAGCAGCAGTGGCAGAAATGTACATATCACAAATACCAAAAGAAGTACTGGTAATTGGAGCACTAATGGCAGAAGCCTGCAAAATAAATCTAACTTCAGTCCAAAGAGCACTGAAAGCAAATTGTCTTTGTCGACGGGGAATCCTACAGAGAGAAAAAAGAAGCATGAAATAAAAAATAATATGCGAAGCATTGAAAACACAAGTGAAGAAGGCCGCATGAAAAGTTCAACTGTCCAATCCAGCTCTAGCTATCAGGATGATGAATATTTATTGCATGTTTGCAACGAGGCTGTCCTGACTGAAATGCTGAAGCTGAAGAATAGTATTTGCTTTGGAGGGCTCCTCTTGTGCAGTAACAGTCTTATTTGAGATTTCTTGTTTTTGTAATGTACTTGTAAATATAATTCTAAATATCGGAATGGAAGCAAGTCCATCGTTGAACTGCTTATTAACAATGAAGATACAAGAGGATGAATAGCATTGTCCTGTAGAGATGGAATGCTGTGGATATCATTTAATCTCCAATGTTTCATATGCTCTCTGGTGCTTATTACGATATTATCATCTTCCATGGATGATTTCAGATCGTCCGTCATGCTTAATTGGGGTTACAGTTGTTTTGTTTCAGCTTAAAAGACATTCTGGCATGTGCTACATCATATCAAAGAGCACAACAGTACTGGCTTGTGTAATTTTGTACAAGGCTTGTAGTTGTATGAATTCCATTGTTAAGTATAGAATGAGCTCTTTTAGACCACCTATTTTGGAATCCCAGTTCACTTCAAGAGAGCCGAAAATCTTTCACTATGTATGGATAGGTTACTAGATAGTAAAAACCTCTATTACTTTGCGAATGGGTTGACAGCAATGTTGCAAAACTTGCCAAGTTTGACTCAGACGCATGAGTCAATCTTGGTTTGGCACAGACACTGGGCTGAATTGACTCGCTGGCAAACCTGCTGCCTGAGTTTGGCTCAACGGCAGTGAGTTTGATACACGAGGATTTGGAGGCCAAACTCTGATTCACCGAGTTTTGCCAGTTTTTTCTCAATGAAATGGTAGTAATTTTTTATTTCAAAATTTTGTATTACCCGCGTCTTTCTTTTCTGAAGTTTTTGCAGAGTCCGAGTTGGACTCTAACTCTCCAGCCACTCGGAGTTTTCTCTGAACTGAGTTTTGTAACTTTGGTTGACAGGGTGCCAAGTGTTGGGTGTGAATGGATGGCACCCTATAGCAACTCCACCCACTCGGAGTTTTCTCTGAGCTGAGTTTTCTAACTTTGGTTGACAGGGTGCCAAGTGTTGGACGTGAATGGATGTTTAGCCTATAGCACGCAAATATATGGGTACGTTTGTTGGTTTTTAAAGAACTTTTCAATGTTAGCAAAGTACTCGAAAATATAATTCATCGCAATCACATAATGGCCAGGCCCAAGAGAAGGATAACCTCGATTGAAAAACTTGAAGTTCATGCCTCTTCAAAATAGGTGAAAGTTTCAATACATACCCTGGAAATTCTTTTCATTCAATGCATTCGAACATACATCGTCTAATTGAGCTTGTTATTTCTGCTTTGAATTAGCTCCTAGTGCCTACACAATAAGATATATCATTGAATGAGACACAACAATGTAAAATGAAAATTTGTAAAATTTGCAATACAAATAAGGTTGAGATGAACGCCTCTTTTTTTTTTTAATATGCTTTTGTCTTACTAATATAATTTTTACTCAATTTCATTATTTTTCATCCTAATAATATTAAATATAATTTTGACTCAATTTCATTATTTAATTATTTTTCAAGTTTTTTTTGGCTTACTAAAACTATAATGACTTTGATGATCTTGACATTTTAATTTTTATGTTTTAAGTATAACCAACCTAAATCCATCTTAATTCTGAATTTATCATGCGCCCAAAGACATCAAGTTCCTGGATATGCAAATCTTTTAAAAGTACACAACTTAAAAAAATGTTTACATCTCCAAGAATTTGATGTCTCTAAATGCATGATACTTTTAATGATTTTATATATATAGTTGATATTAACATATTTACTTGTTACTAATATTTTTTTAAATGACACATGTCAACTTTCAATTGTTTTTATATATCCATGTTGAGCACGGAAGGAATTACACATCTCCTTCATATTGGACTGTAGAAAGCGGCGTTTGACTTAAAAATGATATCTTGTTGGTTTTAAGACACATAAATCTCATTATTATCATAAACATAAAAGATATAAAGAAGAAAAAACATGAAAATGAAGGAAATAATGGTAGATGGAAAAATGTAAGGTGAAATGGACATTATTGTCCATTTTCATAGGAATTTATTTGTTTTTTTCCAATCAAAATTGGAGGGGTTGAAGAGTGCTTCAATGTTCTCATTTGTAGAAGAAATCTCTTTTTTACAAGGGATGTCTCAAGGATGTCCCCAAGTTGCTCCTTGAAAATTAGGATCTCGAGGGATGTCTTATATTCATCTTGTCATCCCTTATGCATAGGGGATATTAGGGATTTTTCTCTCACTACTAAAAGAAATCCCCATAAGACTTTGGAGAAATCATTAAGAAAAATTTACAAAGATGTAATAATCTAAATATTGATTATGAAAATTTTAGATCATGCCAAAGAGTCAGCCTAAAAGAGAAATAAATCTTTTAGTACCATATGATGAGTTTCTTTGAGACATTACTTGCATTAAAAGTTTTGCTAATCTAAAACATGGTTTTCAGTTGCAAGCCCCTAGGTTGATGTGATAACGTTCTTTGTCATTTTGGTATAACATCGCCACCGATATCGGTGTCATAATTTGTGGCCCCCTATGGCTTGTGGATATTGTTGATGTGATGTATTGCAAACTATTACTCTAGTGATATATCCCTTTGAATGGAAAGTGCTTAAAACTTGTAATAATCCCTTTTGGGATGATAGGCTGAAGGCTTCTTTGCAATGAGGCATACTTAAATATATTATTAGTTTCTTTACAGCATCAAGTATTAATAATTGGTATGGATGCAAAATGGCACCCATGCTACTAAAGGAGAAACCAAGTTGTACTAACATGTGAGGAATCTCTTTCCAGAGGTGAGTTTGTTCCTTTTTTAGATGGTAGGGTGAAGGATTCTTTGCAACAATGCATGCTTAGATATACTATTGGTTTTTTTTATGGCATCAAGTTTTAACAATTGGCATGGATGCAAGATGGAATCCATGCTACTAAAGGAGAAAACAAGTTGTACTAACATGTGAGAATCTCTCTCTAGATGTGAGTTTGTTATACTTAATGTGGTTTCCCTTCTTTGTTTTGTCACTCTATTTTGTGTTATGAACCTTTTTAGCTATTGCTTGAAGGAATCTTATTAATTGCTTTCTTATCATTGGTTAATGACCCATGATGATTAATATTTACCCTTGCTTTAACTAATCCTTAAGATGGGTAAATATTGGTATTTTAATAAGTGGACAAAGTCAAAGATGATTTTCCCATTATCTTTCTATTTTCTTATCCTTGGGTTTTGGAGGGTTCTTGGTTATATAAAGCCTCGTGATTTTGAAAGAGGGGCATCATTGCAATCATTTGACTTGATATTAATACGATTTCATTCTTGATTCTATCATCATCATCATCATGTTCATTGAATTTTCATTGATAAGAGGAAATAATGCTTGGGCGCGACATATTGTTTGTGGAGTGAATCCAAATCATCTTGGAATTGGGAGTTTGCTATTTATTTCCCTTCTCCACTTTGTTTACATTATCGGTATGTTACAATGTAAAGAGTTTCCCTTTTTCTTCTATTCTTGGTTGTTTAGAATTCTTTGTACACCAAAATATATTTACAAATATTGTGTTGTGATTCTATGTTGAGGTAAGGAGCCACAAATTATGGTTTTATAGTCTTTATCTTGCTTAAGGTTGTAGAAATGAGAGTGCACTAGGAACCTAAGTGTGGAATTCATTTTCTATTCTTGTGAAAAGCCATGGTTGGCCTATATTGATTCTCTTTCATTTTGTATTGAGTAAGAAATTTTGAGTGAAAGACTCTTACTTTGTACCCTATCCTTGGAATGAATGCCATGTTTATGGCCTTACCACCTCTGTAGAGGGTCCATGGAGTAGGGTTCACATTGTTTTGACAATTGATAATAGAAAGCAATGCCTAAGGTGGATCCCATATTGTGTTGCATCATTGCTTTTGATGAAGGGAGTCCTTGGATTGACTCACACTAAGTTGTAGTAGTGTTACTAAAGAGAAATTCCCAGATAATCTCACATCATCCTCTTATTTTGATAGAGAATGCCTATACTCATATTTACATGTAATTGTGCGCTATGATAGATGTGGCCATCATTATTATTTGCCTGGGTAAATTATTGTTTTATTTTCCAACGATGTTTTGTGGTACAAACTAAGTAAATATTCTTCCATGGACGAATATTTATCTTGAACAAAATATTTCTCCTCCTAAATCAAATGGTCTATTGGATTAGTTGCTCTCAAGGTATTAATCAATTTCTTGGATGTAATGGTTTCATGGAAATTGATAGTCTCTTGGATACTATATTTTGGGCCCTTGTACTCATTATGTTTCACGGTCTTAAATATCCATGGAGGTAAATATTATTATAATACTTATTGTTGATGGAGGTAAATATGATCATAATACTAACTTCTTAATTGGTTCTTGGTGAGACTTTGTCTAGGGCAGTGCATAAGTTTTTCCCTTCTTGACTTATCGAGTCTTGCAAGAAAATAATCACTTACAGAAATAAACAAACAAAAGTAACCAAGGACAATAAATGGATTATTGAAAAGAAATCTAATTAATCCCATATCAAGAAATACATTTTAGAATGAAATTATAAGTTAATAACTATTTCAAGAAAGACATTAACAAAAAATAAGAAAGATGAAAATTTCTATACTACAGCTACAAGAAGCCATGGAGGCATCCGACAACACACTTCTAGAGTGGGCCTTTGCTCCAAAGSTCACTGGATGATCACCTACATTAATCACCACAAAAATATAATGCATAAAAAGAAAGCTACATCCACGGAAGTAAAAACAACAAGATAATGCATCTATGAATAGAGTGGACTCAACCATCCATTGCACCTTTGGAGCCTTTACTTTGAAAAGAGCAAGGGGTTGAATCCCTCAAACACTATTCAAAACCAACATGGTAGAAACGAACTATCTCAATATTTATTGTCTTCTAGAATTGAAAATTGAAGTAAATTCCAAATGGGTTGTGTTATAACAAGATCCAACACCTTTGTGCAAAGCCTTTCACAAGGGATAAGACAAGTGCAACATGGAAGTATTACCAATGCCATCTTAGTAATCACTTCCCTCATTTTAGTGAAGGATGAAATCCAACACAAGGGAGGCTTCCCTAGCAACCTCAAGGAATCCTATAGCAAGATGGGATCAAGTCTATGACCTCCTATATTAGTTACTCAAATATACCTCCAGTAAATCAAAGTTTTCAAGGTAAGTATAAGGTGGTTCAATCAAGCAATTTCTAGATATGTGTGTGAGAAGTATCAAAGACAATTTATGATATTTAACAAGTTACAATAGGTCAAGAGGGTACCCCAAACATTACAAATAAGAGAAAAAAACTACGACTACACAAAGCTCATATCAAAGATGACAATTTTCAACAATATATCAAGTTAAAAAAAACAACAATAAATCATCCATTTGAATGAGTGAATATGCAATAAAATTAGGACAAAAATTGCAAGTCAAACTAGGGTTTTGTAAACAATTATATTCTTAAACACAAATAGCACATAAAATCCCTAAAAAATGCAAGATGTCAAGTCCTAGAGGGCTGAAAATTCAATCAATGATGCAATAAATGATAAAAATATATATTTGTAAGAAGAAATGCCAATTAAACCCTAGAGATCTAGCCTAATTATGGCTAGAAATTAAAGAATAGTTGCCACAAACTCTAATCTAACCCTAAAACAATAAAAGAAAAAGGTAGATTTTGTAGTGTCCCCAAGGCCGAGCCCCGTTACAGATCATGTTATATACAAAGAATTGTAAATATGTTCTATAGGATGGTGAGCCAAGTTTTGTATAAGTTGTAGGCTTATGTGTTTTGTTAGGCCAGGGAGCCTAAGTGTTGAAGGCCAGGAGCCTGTTGATGTACTTGTATGTATGCAGGTCAATTAATAAAATATAATTACCACCAGTGCAGACCGACCACGATGAATGAGTGATGGGGGACTGAGCGTCCACAGAGTGGGCCAGGGGCTGGAAGGTGGGAAAGGGGCTGAGTGATGAGCCTAGGGGGCTTAGGCCTGGAATAATATTTTAATATTATTTCCTAAAAATCCATATGCACATTATTTTATCCTAAGTCCTTTTGGAAGGACTCGTGAGTTCCCAAGTGGTGGGAGGAAGGTGTACGGATGGAA
>JASDQU010029714.1:15228-27729 GCA_032191745.1 Picea mariana | reverse complement strand
TATATATATATATATATTTCAAGTTTTTTTATGGATTTTTTTTACATTTTTTATTACTATTTTGTTTTAAATATATATTTTTCTTTTATTTTTTATTTAATTATGTTGTTTTATTGTTTTTAAATTTAAAATACATTTTTTTTTAAATGTTTATTTATAAGAATGTTTTTTTTTTCTTTTAGTTTTAAGGTTTCCCCCTGCTTTTTTTGTTTCATTCCTTCTATTTTTATTTATTTTCTCTATTTTTTTAGTGTATTTTTTATGATTTCTTTTGAAATAGTACTAGGCTTTTAGGCCACAATTTCAAATATGTTGTAATTTTAAGCGAAAAAAAAGAGGGTTCTATTGATAGCACCTCTTTTTGATTTGGGAGTTGATTTTAATATTTTGGGTATAAGGATATCAATTGTCAAGGCCATGATTTAAAAAATGTTGTAATTCCCCCCACCCCCCCATAAAAAAGAGTAGGGGGGTGGGGTGCCACTGAGAGCACCACTTTTCAATTATGGGATTGATCTTTTAATAATTTTTGCAATGGTACCAATTGTTAAGTCTATGGTTTCAAAGAAGTTGCAATTTTAACCTAAAAAATATAAATGGTGCTACTGTTAGTGTTACTTTTCGATTTGGGGTTGATTTAAAGACTTTTGTTAGAAATATTATGAGGCTATTAATGTCATGGTTGCAAAAAGTTGCAATTTTAATCCTGTAAAAATGTGCTATTGGTAGTACCACTTTTCGATTTTGGGGTTGATTTTGGTGTTTTTGACCCAAAAATGTAGGTTTTTAAGGCTAAAATTGTCATTTTGAGGTCATAGTTCTTGTCAAGTTGGTGACTACGTGAGTCCAAATTTTATCAAGAAACCTAAAAATCCTTCTTTTTTTGCAAACCATTATCCTACCCTTCATGAACTTAATTGCATGACACATGACAAACTCCCACAAAAGAATCCACCCTTGGGTGCCCAACAACCTCAGGGAGAGGTTCCAAGGCCATTGAACAAGGGATCGAAAATACTCCAATGCTAAGTGGTACAAATTTAGATTGAAAACTAAATATGCTAGCGAGTTAGATTAATGACCTAGATAAGTTATAATCTAAATTGGAAGATTATCCAAACTAGTCACATCCATTAGAACATCCATTGGGTGAAGCTTTCCTAAAAAGGATATTTTCTCTCGAGTCCCATAAAAATTATCCAATTGACCATGAACCCTTTCTTTCCTTTCTTTGTAGTTTGTATAGGTGAACCAACCACCGTAGTCGATCCCATTCCACTTCCAAATATGGTAAAAAAATATAAAGACAGTCCTTGCACCGACACCAAGCCCACTTCTTTGAATCGTTGATCACTGCACCTCTCCATCCACGTCGGTTGTCATCCCAATAAACCATGTTAAAATCCATGCTAACAATCTACTTTGTGGCTAGGAGAGAGGAATCCTTCCAATCCTAAAGTCTCACTCGCTGAAAGTTAAGGTTGGGGGTGTACACAACACAAAATCCTACCACTTGATCTTGAATCAAAAGAGTGACCCATAGACACCTATCCTCTGGGTATGATCCTTAATTAACCGCAAAAATATGCAAATAAAAATAAAGGGATACCCCCACTCCCCTAACAATGCTTTAATTCTAAAAAGGGGCCATTCCAATATTAATTCATTCGATTCTGAAGATCAACTCCAAATGACTTAACCTCCTTTAAAAAGACCACATTTGATTGAACATGCCTCTTCCATCATCTTTTTTGCAATTTTATATTGTTCAATATTAATATCAAGAAAATAATTATTTTATATTTATATATAAACTAAAACAAAAAAGATTATTTTATTGATAATTCCATCAGGAGAAGAACTCTTGGACATCTTCTCAATGTCAATCATTGAGAATCTAACTATTTAACAAAGACATAATTCCTTATTTGGAAAAAATGGTCGTGATATAATAACTATGATGATGATGTTTACTATCTTATGAGAGTGCCATGATTTAATAACTATGATGATGTTGATGAGACAAATAAAATAAATATTCTTTAGAATATCATTTTTATATATGAACACATTAAAAATGTAAATGTTAAGGTATTATGGTTTTCTAAAATTGGGAGGTCCTAAAGAGTAATTTGTTGAGCACACACTTATACTGAGAGGGGAGGTGAATAATTATAAGGCTATATTTTTCTTTTTAATATTCATAAACCATAATGAAGCAATCACATAATTGTAACAACTAGAAGACACAATATTTAACGTGGAAACCCTTTCGGGAGAAAACCACAAAAAACTTATTTTTTATAAATTTGAAGCAACCAACCTATGGTTACAAATGTTTGTAGGATCCAAACTACTGGAGACACCAATCGCCACTATTTTTTGTAGGCACCGACCTACTGGAGACACTAGTCCCCTCTGCTATTTGTAGGGACCAACCTATTAGAGAAACCAATCTTCACTATTGTTTGTAGGCACTGGCCTACTAGAGACACAAATCCCCACTGTTGTCTGTAGGCATCGACCTACTGGAGACAACGATCCCTTATGTTGTTTGTAGGAACTGACCTACTGGAGATACCAATCCCCAAAACTATTTTTTTGTAGGCACCGACCTACTTACATGTTTATAGGTTATTCATATCCATTTCCTTCATTGGTCTTCTTGTTGCTTATGTCTTCACCAAATCTGCTTTGCACTCATTACTTCTACTTTCGTCATATCTTCTTTGTGCTCACTACTTCTGCTTTCACCAAATAAGCCTAGAAATCACTCCTTTTGCTTTCGTCAGATCTGATCCGCGCTTGCTATTTTTGTTTTTGCTCTGCCTTTATCAGATCTTCTTTCTTTTTCTTCTACTTCTACCTCAGATATTCCTTTACAAGTTTTGCTTGCTACAATGAATCAATTTTCTATAACTCTAGATTTAATCTTTGCTAATATTTGATATTCACTCCTTGATTGATATTTAATCGTCACTCCTCAAGTGATATGCATAAGAATACTACATTTTCACCCACACATGATATTTCTCACAACCCTCTTCTCCTTTTTATATTTTACCACTAGTTCTACATGAAAAGTCACGTTCATTTGAAAAGACATGACTTTTATTAAGTAAATAATTAATTTTCCCCTTTTTTATTTTTTAATTTATTTTTCAACATACCATGGGTTTTAAAACCATGTGCACTTTTACTCCACATTCACTTTTACCTTTTTTAATTCACTTTCATTTTTACTCCACTTTTACGTAACTTCATTTCTAATCCACTTTCATGTTTACTCCACTTTTACATAACTTCATATCTAATTCAATTCATTTTTAATCCACCTTCACTTTTGTATTTATTAAAGTCACATTTCCTTTAAATATTTATATGCAAATATGTACTTACCTTTGACATAAATGACAATAATTTATTCAACAATCTCTCTCTTTGTGATTGATGGAAACCTTGTACTAAAAACACATAATCCTCTAGAAATAGAAATAATTCTCCCTTTTCTGCGACTCTCCCCCTATCTATAATTCTCCTCCCCATGTCTGCAACTCTCCCCTATCTATAATTCTCCCCATTTGACATAAATGGAAAAGGTATGATCCCCTTGAATTATGCTTCTTTATTAACGAGATGAGAGGGATATCACTCCCAACGTTTGTCTCATATATGTAATTGTTTCTCTGGGAAGGGGTTTTGTAAAAACATATGTAACTTGTTCCTTGGTAGAAATGTATTCCATATTGACACGTTGTTTGTCTACACGATCTCTTAGAAAGTGGTACTTTATGGGAATATGCTTCATCTTTGAGTGCATAACATGATTCTTTGAAATGTTGATTGCACTTATGTTGTCATAGATGATTGAGATTGGTTGATCATATTCTATCTTGATATCCTGTAGTGTTTTTTTCATCTAGATAACTTGTGTGCAACATGTTGTTGCGATATATTCAKCTTGTGTTGTGGATAGAGAGACTGAAGATTGTTTCTTTCTCACCCAATACACTAGACTGTTTCCTAGAAAGAATTTTCCTCCACTTGTACTTTTTYGATCATCAACATTGCCTGTCCAATATGCATTTGTATATGTTTTTAGAGTAAATTATTCACCTCTTAAGTACCATAATTCATAGTCCAAGGTACCCTTTAGATATTTGAATATCATTTTYACTGCTTGAACATGAGTTTATTTTGGTGCAACTTGAAATGAAAAAACCAATTCGACTGCTGACATAATGTCTGGCCTTGATGTCATTGCATATRGTAGGCTTCCAATCATTGACCTATACAATTTATGATTTTCTTCCAAAGATTCATCATTTTTGCTCAATTTACACCCTATGACCATAGGTGTGTTGCCTAGTGTACAATCTTCCATTATGAATTTATTCAACGTTTCCTTGACATAGTTGGTTTGTGAAATGAATATGCCTTTGTCATATTGAGAGATTTCTAATCCAAGAAATAATGACAGTTCACCAAGCATAGACCTCAAATCTCTTTTACATTTCTAGTGCAAACTCTTGGCACATTTCTTTCATACTGTGTCCATAGATAATGTTATCTACACAAACCACAACAATCAATTGATTTTTTGTTATTGTCTCAATGTATATATTATTGTTAGCAATTCCTCTTTTGAAGCCTTTTTGTTGTAGATATTTATCAAGTCTTGAATACCAAGCTTTGAGAGCTTGTTTTATCCCATAAAGTGCTTTCTTCAATTTGCACACATGATCCTTATTTTATGATAATAAGAATCCTTTTGGTTGTTCAATGTATACTTCTTCCTCTAAATTACCATTGAGAAATAAAAAATTGAAATCCATTTGATAGACTTTGAAGTTCTTGGAACATGCAAATTCCAAAAACATTATGATAGATTCTAGTTTAGCAACCAAGGAAAATATTTATTTAAAATCAATATCTTCAACTTGAGCATAGCCTTTACAAACCAATCATGATTTATTTTTCATTACTTTCCCATGTTCATTCAACTTGTTCCTAAAAACCCACTTGGTTCCAATTACATTTTTATGTTTCGACCTTGGAACAAGTTCCCAAGTTTCATTCTTCTCAATTTGATTAAACTATTCTTCCATAGCATCAATACAATGCTTTTCTTTGTTGGCTTCGATAAAATTCTTATGCTCTATTTTAGATAGCAAGGAGAAGTTTACATATTCCAGTGCACTAGCTAGTCTTCCTCTAGTTTGAACTCACATATATTTATAACCAAGAATTAGATTTTCCAAATGATTCTTTCATAAAAATCTAGATGTTGTCTTTGTATCTTGGAATTTTGTTTCCTCTTCTTAATTTTCTTCTCCTTCTTCTTATTTTTCTTCTTTGCATCTTGGCTCATTTGCTTGAACATTTACTTGTGTTTTCACCTTCCGGTGCCATGATTCATCAACTTTTACATTGGTACTCTCTACAAGTTTGTGTAATGTTGTATTGTGACATCTATAATATTTCCTTCTTGATGAATAACCAATAAATATACATTTATCATCTCTTGACTCAATTTTTCCCAAATCCTCATGATCTCTTTTTATGTAGCACTTGCTTCCGAAAACTTTTTAAGTTTTTAACTGTTGTTGGTCTACATTTCCATAATTCATAAGGTGTTTTTTTTTTTGTTGACTCTGATTTTCCCTCTATTTAGAATGTAAACTGCGGTGTTGACTACTTCTCTCCAAAATCTATCTGATAGCTTGGATTCATTCAACATTGTTCTTTCCATCTCTTATATAGTTCAATTTTTTCTTTCTACCACTCCATTATGTTGTGGAGCTCTCGTGGATGAGAAATGTCTTTTTATCCCATAAGTCTCACCAAATTATTCAAATTCATTTGAGATAAACTCACCGCCTATGTCTGATCTCAAATGCTTGATTTTCAAACTAGTTTCATTTTCAACCAAGAATTTGAATGCTTTGAACTTCTCAAAAGCTTCATATTTTTCTTTTGGGAACATAACCCTTGTCATTATAGAATAATCATCAATGAGAAACATGAAGTAATTTTCTCCTTGTAGACTTTGAATTCTTGTAGGCCCAAAAATATCTGTACGATCAAGTTCCATTGGATTCATTATTGAGTACTCCTTTGATTTAAAGCTTGTTCTTGTCTATTTTCCATGCTGACATTTCTTGCGGAGAGTGTTTGAAGGTTTAACAATCTTTGGCATGTCTCTCATTGCTTGTTTAGTGTTGATTTTTACCAGATTATCAAAGTTCATATGACCCATTCTTCTATGCCATCACCATCTTTTAGCTGTTTGTCCCATATAACACTTTTATCTCTGGATCTCATTGAGGATATATACATTATTTGATGTTCTATATGTACTTTCCACTAATCTTCCCSAGCCTTCCTTCCTTATTTCACARCCTTGAGAATTAAATGTGAGATTATGTCCTTGGTCACACATTTGAATAACACTGAGAATATTGTTTTTCATACCATCAACGCACAAGACATTTTCTATTTTGGTCTTTCCATTATTGATACTTAGAGTACATTTTCCATCTATCCTTGTGGTAACATCRCTTCCAAATTTCTCACTACCTTTGTTAACTTATTTCAAAGTGAGAAACTTGTTTTGGTCACCTTTCATGTGTCGTAGCATCCACTATCAACATACCATTGGTTTCCTTTGTTTTGACAATGAAGGGCAGTGTGCACAAGAATATATTCCTCCTTCTTTTGCATCTTTTGTTCTTGCTTCCTTTTCTAAACTCCTATGACTTCTTTTTTTTATTTGACAAGGGTATCCAAATATTTTTTTTTTATAGGATTTTCCACAAGGTCACTTCTACAAAAACATTCTTTGTACCCATAGTTTTTGCATTTATAACATACAACATTGTAATCAAATAAAGGGGAAAATGGTTTATAGTTTATGTTTGAGAACCCATAAGAATTCATGTATTTTTTCCATACATTATTATTTCTTTTATGCGTTCTACAATGAACAAAATAATTACAGCAAAAGCATGGACAAAGAAAGAATTTTGGTAACAATTCATGTGAGGCCTCCTTGGTGGGAAATAACTTTTGAATCTATCCTTGTTGTCCTTAGGAGAAATGCCAAATTTATGCGGAACATTATTTTCTTTCTTCTTGTTGTCTTCATCACTAATGGAACTTTTGAGTACATCGTCATAGCTTTTAGACTTTTCTTCATTTACTTTCTTTGATGGCCCTGTAGCTTCTGGATCTTCTTTGGTGGTCATCTAACTCTTATCATAACCAAGACTTATCTTAATAAATGGAGAACTTTGAAAATTGATGATATGATCTAAGGTTTTAGCACTCTTTCCAAACTTCAAGCTTTCATTCAACCGATTAGATGAATTTTCCAAATCCTTTCTTGAGGAAACAAGTTCAGCTTCTAGCTTCTCTCAATTTTCTTCCTTTTGCTTCAACTTAATTCTCACCACTTCTTCTATCTTTCTTGCCTCTTCTAATTGAAATTTTAGGTTTATGGTAATATTTTATGATTCTTCAAGGCTTTGTGACATTTAGTCTTTTGAATCTAAATCCTCTTCTTCATATTTATGTAGATGCTCATTTTGTTTCAATTTCTTTTTCCTTGAATTCTTTATTTCACTTAAGGCACATGTGAGTTCTTCTTCAAGATCCACTTCTCCACATGTTTCACCATTTTTCTCTTCTTCTAAATCCATCATTTCTTTGTCTTTGTCAATATTTTTTTTATTTCCATAAAGAGAGTTTCTTCTCTATCACTATCAGAACTACTTTCAATGCTTCCTTTAGAAGAGTCACTCACCCATTTTGAGTAGAGGTTCTTCTTCTACTTATAAGAGTTCTTATTCTTTTCATGCTTGTCCTATTTGTGGCTATTTTTTGTTGAAATTTTCTTGAAATTTTCACCACTCTACTCAACACCGAGCAATTATCGCAATAGAAAATCACTTTATCTAATAAAATCACAACTGAGTAATCAACTAAACATGCAGTAGAAGAAAACATAAGGAAACCAAAAATATCACACATAGACACCAATATTTTTAGGTAAACTACCCTTGGAAAAAACCCGGAGGGAAAAGAAGTACATATATTATTTTATTAAGGTCAAAGAAGGCTCCCGTAATAGGGAAAATGGCCCACTCAAAGAAATACAACTACATACAAGCCTGGATAATTCTTCTCTATCGTACGGCCCTTGAACAACCCACTTTTCAAGGTGTACACAATTTTCCTTCAAGTGAAACACGTACATATGTGAATGTCTCCACTATGAACCACATACATCTACGGAAAACCTGTATAGACACTTATGTACGATGTTATGCTTTACTCTGGATTCTATCCTTTGAAACCCTCATGTGGTTGCCTTTGCTCCTCTCTCCTTGACCTGTATGATCTCCAGATAGAAGTCCTTCTCCACCTATCCAAGATCATGAATCAAGGTCCTTTGTGATCTAACCCTCCCTGCATCAACACTTGGATCAAAACTCTTTACCCAACTTGTGAGATATCCTCAATCTCATGTAAGCAAAGGTACTTCTTTACTTCTACCCTCCTCACACTAGCAAAAGTCCTTCTTTGTTATCCTCAAAATTGGTCTCTCACCAAAGTGACTTCCTCTCAAAAAAGTGTATCTCACACAAGTCAAGTTGAGTACATTCCTCCTTCACCTTAGCCTTGCTTTTATAATCACGAGTTACAATCTATTTTTCTAATCTCCAAAGTGATCTACGACTGAGATTACTTCTCACACCCACTTAATATTTACATGCTTAGATTACATGCTAATTTCTTTTAGCACTTTCCTTAGATAACTCAACTCAGTAATAAAAACACTTTTACTTTAACTAATTCCTTTTAACTAAAGTAAAATCACACTAGGCTTTTGATTAATTCCACATGCTAGACACAAGCCAATGCATAAGTACTTGTTTGATGCTACTATTAAAATCAACACTCCCTCTTAGAGAGGAAGGTACTTATCCACCCTAGAGTTGGCTCTATCTTCGCTACCATATATGCTACCATGAATTCTCTCCAATCCACATTATTGGATTCTCCCTCTGACACATAAGCTATCTCTTCCATCATGATATTGGCTATCTCCAAAGACTCACTACCTATGAACATGCTCCTAGAAGCCTCCTACTCCTAACCATATTGCATGGCCATATCATACCATGAGTCCTCGATAGACTTGGAAGGATGCTCTTTTCCACCTAAACCTCAAGGTTGACTCCCTCTGAATTGCTCAACCTTCAAAGCTACCTGATCCTTGTTCTATGCCACTTTGTTTCTATCCATTTCTCACATAGGTTGTATCTTTAGCCTATACAAGTTTCTCTCTCTAACTACAAATATATCTCTAATTTTTTAGCTAGATATTCTGGGCTTGATCAATTCCTTTCCATCATAGAATGCTATGTCAAATCCATTCTTCTCAACCACTAAAACCGATATCACACTCCTCTTGATTTTTGGCACCCATAGCACATTTGTCACGCTCAATGTACCTTCTGAATCCAACTGGAATGGTATTGTTCGATATCCCTTTACTGCATGCTTTGTCCCCATACCAAGTTCCACATGCATCTTTGATTCTGACTCTATGAAGCTCTAAAACACCTCACATGGTCCTATCATATGACATGTGGATCCACTATATATCAACCATGCACCAACTAATATGGTACCCAAGGAAGTCTGGGAAACAAGTAAGAACTTTGTTTGTTCAAAATTCTTGCAAAACTCATCCACTTGCGTATTTGTCGTCACAACCACCTATGGTTACATCCCCCCCCTCCTTCTTCATGTGTGAACATTGACTTGCATAATTTCCAAAATTATGACATGCAAAGCACTTAACTTTGCTCTTGTCCTTCTTCTTTCCATATTGAGCAGTAGAATCTCCACTGGAAGTCTTCCTGAACTTTCCCTTCTTTTCGTGGTTGGAAATAGCAAGGTTCCCATAATCATTCTCATGCCAACCTCCATTCAATTCTTGATCTCGAAGTTCCTCCTGAACGAAGTCATCCCACAACCTTGACCAATCTGAGATCTTCTCTTGTGCCACGATCCCTTTGATGAACATTGTCCACACCTTCTCGAAGACCTTGAGCATCGTCCTCACAAAATATGAATCACTCACTATCTCCCCAACTGTATCCATTTCATCTCAAACCTGTCGAATCTAGATGAGATAAATTGTCTCCGTATTCGATCATGTCATCTTTTTGTCCCCGAGCTTCTCTCTCAACACCATTTTGAGATTCTCATTCTTTCTCTAAAATAAACTCTTCAAATCCTCCCACATGTCCCTGGCAATATTCTTCCCCGATAAATGAGGGATCAAGTGATCCTTCACTCCATCTAGAATGATGTGTCTGGATTTCACATCCTCTGATTATGGATGACCAAATTTGTCGCATTTGTTGCTGGAGTTATGTAAGTATTAGAAAATTCCCATATCACGTTCTCCATCAACACTTACATGATTCTCTCCTTCCAAGGATTGTATTTGGAAACCCCATCCAACCTATCCTCAAATTGCAATCCAGTTTCCATGATCCAAAAATGATCTTTTAATGATTGTGGTTGAATTTTTAATTACATGCGTTAATTAACCATTTAAGAAGATGAATGAAAGATGATGAATTTAATGAACGAACATAGCAGCCATAAAATAGTATACAGATCTGAACTGAAGCAATAATAACAACAAACCATAACAAGAGAAGTGATAACGGAGTTTGGCACAAAATTGCCTACGTCTCTGGGCCTTTGTATCAGTGGGGGAGGCTTCTTTATTAATTCTCCAATGCTTGCAAAGTACATCAAATGGAATCCATTCTGATCTCACTGTGTTCTGCTCGACCTCAAAAATCCAATGCAATTGACGGCACTGAAAAACGCTGAATATAGCCTCCGGAAATGGCCTCCAAAGTTCTACTAGTTTGCTAGTTTTTTCTGCATAAATAACACCGTTCTGTTATAATTTGCATAAATTGACCTCCTGGTGCAGTGGTAAATCTTTTGATTAAATAATGTGAGGTTGTGGGATCGAATCCCAACAACCCACGATTTCTTGGCTTGAAATCTACAAAATATACCATAATTTATGGCATGAAATGGCTAAAATAACCATTATCCAAAGTTTTATGCCAAAATATATGGCACGCACTATTGTATGGTTTAAATACCACATATTACGACAACACAATATATATGGTTCGTGGCTAAAATATATGATAGCAGCTTTTAAATAAACCTTATTATAAGATTTCCGAACCACCTTTTACCATAAATTCGTGGCATGTACTATAAAGCGCCCACAATATAGTGATATGGCCTTAATATATAATATAGTGCCTTTTTATATGGTTGAACAACCATATGTAACATCGTGGCATCAACTATGAAATGGGAACATATTATATGGTTATAGCAACCATATATATTACACTATTTTGTGGCCTTTAAACTTTGATTTGACACGAATTATGGAATTCGAATCACATGATATGTGGTCTATAAAACTTTGGAATATGGGTTTTATTTAAAAAAAATAAACCATATCATATTTTAAACCAATCCACTTTAATGTTTTAAAGTATTTCATTAAAGTATTTCATATGGGTGATTCAATTCTTTTAAAATGGCCAAAGTTATGGTTTGGTCGGTTTATAATAAAATAACATATCAAAATGACATTTAACCACGTCATTTTCAGTCATATGCAATTACATCACTTGCCACATGTCATGTTGTCATTGATTTTTTGATTTTTACTGGAGAAGACCAAAATTTTCAACTGCCATAATTTTCTCATACAACGTTTGTTTTTTGATCCATTTGCACCGTTGGAAAGATTATGATGGGCACTTTGTGATCATATTATTTTATTGAGCATTCAACAACTTTAATTTTTAGGCCTTTCTGAGCCCCATCAAGCTCCTGGATCCAATTCTGGATCACACCTCCCCACTAAAGGACCTTTTGGTCCCCAAAAGGTTACTAACCAGTCAAAAAGCTCGGGATAGGCCACCCGACTTGTCCTCTGTCTCTGAACTCTGTCCTGTGCACCTGTCTCATCAAGGCCAGTTGTAACACAATCATGACAAATGACAGCATATTGTTAGCCATTTGAACCCTGTTACATCTTACTGAAGCCACTATCATTCATGTAGACAACATTACTAATGATAGCATAAAAAAGATGACTGCAAATGAGTTGATATACTTGTGATATTTGCACAACATGAGCTTATCTTGAAGCAACTTATGATTGATTTTCCATTCAACAATCATTTCTTGTTCTTGCTTAAGATCGATTACTTCAATTGAAACAATTATTGGTTTGTTGCTTGCTTGCACTACCTTCTTTAATTGTTCCATTGTTTGAAGTGTTTTATTTGCCTTAACATGATGAGCATGAACCACATAATCTTGACTTGCTTTGGTTAATTGATATTGATTCTTTGTCCTGTAGAAGATTGC
>JASDQU010029713.1:9739-28934 GCA_032191745.1 Picea mariana | reverse complement strand
GTCTTAGTGGACGTTAATCATCATCGTCATCATCATCACTAGGTTAAATAATCACGTAAAAACAATAAATATTTTTATAATAATAAACTATTAACATATATGGTAATAAAAAAAAAAAGTGCATATCAAATTCATGGGGGTAAAAATGGCAAATAGAAATGGATGTTAAATGTAAGTATATTATATATAATATAATATAATACAATTTAATAGTCACCAATAAAAATCCCAAGTAATACATATGCAAGAGAAAATAGGTAAATAAAAATGGATGTTAAATTTATACATATTATTTACAATATTGTATAATATGATTTAATAGTCATTAATAAGAACCATGTATATATATAAAAGAGGGAGTTCTTAATTATCAATAAGAATATGTGTTTCTTCTTTGGAAGTTACAAGCTCAAATTCAGAGAGAGGTAGGGTATGTATATCTAGGGTATGTACACCTAGAGAGACTTTAATAGTCAAATGACTCCGTTTAGGAGTCCCTTGTCCCACCAACAAGGGGATCTCATACACCAATTTGGTGTCTAACTTAGTCGTGCATAAAATTATTGAAGATTAAAAAATATTATTAAATATGTGCAATATTCACTTATAATACACACCATCTTAATACTTTTTTAATTCATTCATGGCTTCATGAGTAAATTTAGAATCCAAATTTAATGGAAATACAAATCTTTGTTGATAAAATGGCTTAAAAAATATCTAAACCAAGTTCTTACGGCAAGACCTTGATGCATTCCTACCACTAATTGATGCCAAATTAGGCCTCGAAACTTATTTTTCTGCCTCTTGGGAAGAATGAAACGTATTCACGTTAAGTACTACTTTTTAAATTTTTATGAAATTGTAGTTAAATATGTTCATTAAAAATGAGATTTGGAATATCCAATTCTGAACTTGATTCATGCTTTAAATTAGAAGAAAGATGAACATCAAAATATCATGTGTACTAGAACATTTATTTTTTTTGAATGGGTTTATAACTTAAAACGAATTGGAGTTATTAAGAGTTCGTGTTTTGGTAGTGCAAATTTTGATGTGCTACAAGTTCAAGATGTAAAGTATATGCAACCAAGATTCTTGGAAGATATTCACCTAAATGAAACCCATTGCAATACAAGATTGGAAAGTTGTAATCCCTTAAAAGGAAGTGAAGAAACGTTAAAGATAGAAAGCTGGCACTAAAGTTGTAAAAGTAAAAACCACAACATTGAAGGTTTAAATGGGCCAAGATTTAGATTCATCAATAAGAGTGCAAATTTTTATATGTTACAATTTCAAAATGCGAAATATGCAAACAAAATTGTGGAAATATGACCAACACAATGAATTCCATTGCAATACAAGGTTGCAATCTCTTAAAGTTACACAGAACATAAAAAAAAACTTCAAAGATAGAAGATTGAATTAGAATTGTAAAATTAAAACCACAAAATTAAAGTTTTAAGTGAACCAAAATCCCAATTTCTCTTATAAAAGAATGTAAAATTTTTTTTTTCTAAAGACTCTATATTACATATACAAATATTTTAAGAAATAGTTTGAAAGTTCTAAACATAAAATAATTATAAATATGTAAATATTTTTAATTATTTCTTTATATTTAATTTTTTATCTCAATTTTGTGAAAAATATATTAAAACTTATCAAATTTAATTTATTTTTTTCAGAATTATAAAAGAAGGTAAAAAAAAATGAATTTCTAAAAACTTTATATTACATATATAAATATTTTAAGAAATAGTTTGAAAGTTTTAAACATAAAATAATGTATCACATTTTTGCTTTATAAATATGTAAATAAAAAAGAGATCCTTGTATTATATCATCATGAGTGTACATCTGTATATTGTTTGGCAGCCACTTGTTCCGTCACATAAGGGAAACCAGAACAAGTGGCTCAAATAGTGGTATGACCATAGTTGCAGTGTTTCAAATTACAAAAATTGGAGCAAAAGCTGAGAGTTTTAGCACGAGATTCTTTCCCCGTAACTAGCCTAAGGCAGACTTCTTACAGAGTCGCCATTTCTATGATGGTTACAAAACTGTAAAAAATAGTAAAAATAAAATCACTATTCATTCTGAAAATGAGAATTGACATGAACCAGAGACAAGGGTGGGCCGCGTCAAGCTTTTGGGGAACCTGGACATCCATAGACGTTGTAGGTCAAGACGAACTTCTGCTTGCAGGTGGGGCATTGAGCTTGATAAGGGGTGTCTGAGAGTGCTTCAAACAACATATCTAAACACTGATGTATGGTTCTTTGGTCGTGCTCCTACTCATCCTACCGCTATCAGATGTTAAAGAGAAGCTCCAAGTGCTCTGCTGCGAGATGAAACGTGTGGTGTGAGCCATCGTCAACACCGTCATTTCCTTCTTCAATGATCTTGCCTGTTTCTTCAGCACTGTCATTGCCTTTATCAGCACCATCATTGCCTTCTTCAGCACCAGCCTCGCCTGTGTCTTCCCCATCTTTTGATAGTTTCCAACTTTGGGGGATATCCTCCTCCACAATGCAGCCCCCTTCCCACCAGTGTGGCTGAAAGTCTCGAGAGGTGGAGGGGCTGAGAGTTGCGGGGGACTCATGCAAATGAACAAGGCTCGGACCAGGCTGAGGAGGTGGCTCAAATTCTTCCACCTTCGTAACCGAATACTGAGGTGACGAAAGTTCTTCCTCCTTGGCTATGTTGGGGAGAGCCGAAGCGAGCTGGGATGGCTGGGGAAAAAGATCGGTCGCGGACAGGGTTTCAGATTTGGGGATGCGTAGGGGAAGAGGAGATTGAGTCTGGGGCGAGGTGGGTGGGTTTTCCTCTTTTGGAATACACATGGTGGATTGAGCTTTGTTGGAGGGTCTACGGGGTTGGATGAAATGAGCTATCAAGGCTCTCTGAGACTCTGTGATCCGATTGTCCCGAGTGAAGGCATTTTTGTTCCTGGTGGAACGCCTTGGTTTGCCTCTGTCTCGGGGCATGGTGGGAACCAGGGAGTGAGAGCAATGTTGGTCTGAGGAAATGCGAAAGTTGCCTTGGAGGTAAGTGAAGAGGCCAAAAGGGCCAAGAAGCACATAACAGATGTGGTAGTTAGCAAACATCGGGTGGGAACAGGTGCCTTGGTCAGTTTTTATGCCGTTGAGAGCCATTGAGGTCCCTCCCATCACCATTGAAGGCTGACGGGACTGGTTCAAGCCTCTAGTACCTGTGGCATGGCTGGAGCGCTCCTCCATGGGCTTCTGCAGGCACACTGAATTAATATCCCCTATGGTGTATTCCATGGGGAATTAATATCGTCAAGGGTGGCGGCTTGGGGTATTAACTCTCCCCAGCAGCTGCTCCTGCCACCTGTCCCCCCTCTCTTGCCATTTGTAACCCCATCTGGGTGTATAAATATGTAAATATTTCTAATTACTTCTTTACATTTAATTTTTTATCTCAATTTTATGAAAAAATTATCAAATTTAATTTTTTATTTCAATTTTGTGAAAAAATATGTTAAAACTTAGTAAAAGTTGATCGAACTCATAACTTTAAATATTAATATATGATTAATTTTTATAAAATATATAATAAAAGATATTTATATATAAACCTATAAATTAAAAACTACATATTTCTAAATAAATTATTATTATATAATATTGTACATAACTTAAATGCCAAAAATCTGATATATATATATATATATATATCTTAAATGCCAATTAAACCTAAATATTATTCACTACAGTTCCAATTTTCAAATTGTTGAAAATTCATTTATATAAAATCTGATATATAAATAGGTAGCTTAAATGTCAATTAGACATAAATAGTATTCTCTGCATTTCCAATTTTCAAATTGTTGAAAATTCATTTATATTTTAATTGTATTTTTCTCATGTAAGGAAACTCTCACTAATTTTTAGACCTTGGTATTTGTAAATGATCACACTAATTTTTGGGTTTATTTAGTATGTAAAACTATATTATTATTATAAATATATTATTGTTATTATTTATTTGTCATTTTAAATTTGTGATTGGTTAGATAAGTTTTTAGTAAGAATATGAGAGTGTCGAAAGATATTATACAAATTGCATAATATCTCCTTCTACCCTACTTTCAAATGCTAAATGATGAAGTTATTGAAAATTTATAAAAATATTATTATGTACGACATAATAGTGATAATAGTTAAAAAATTGTAATTGGTTAAACTAGTTAATGGGTTGAATTGCTTGAACTATTTAAAATGAGTGTAAAAATTTATTATCATGCATACTATCCAATAGTGGTGATATGCTTGGTTGGAAACAAGTTCCTTGGTTTAATGATTCAAGATGTTGGTAGTAGTGATATGATAGTTGGAAATAAATTCTAATAATATGATGGTTGGAAATAAATTTTTGGGTTGAATAAAGTGGGAAACTCAAGAAGTTAATAGTGATATGATGGTTGAAAATAAATTCTTGGGTTGAACAATTAGGAAATAAGTTTTTGGGTTAAATGGCTAAAGACATTAGTAGTTCTGAAATAAGTTATGTTATTGGGATAAAGACATTAGTAGTGATGATAAGCTTAGTAATAGTGATATGATGATTGGAAATAAATTCTTGGGTTGAATAGCTCAAGACATTAGTACTGGATAGTTCAAGATGTAAGTAGTGGTGATATGCTTAGTAGTAGTGATATGATGGTTGGAAATAAGTTCTTGGGTTAAAAGCAACTTCTCAATTGTTAGTAGCCATATGATGGTTGGAAATAAATTCTCGTGTTGAACAATTTAAGAAGTTAGTAATGGTGATATGCTAGTTGGAAACAAGTTCTTGGGTTAAACACCTTGAGATGTTGGTAGTGGTGTTATGATGGTTGAAAACAAATTCTTAGGTTGACCTCGAGATGTTGGTAGTGGTGTTATGATGGTTGAAAACAAATTCTTAGGTTGAACACAAGATGTTGGTAGTGGTGTTATGATGGTTGAAAACAAATTCTTAGGTTGAACATGTAAAGATGTTAGTAGTGGTGATATGCTAGCTGGAAACAAGTTCTTGAGTTGAACGATTAAAGATGTTGGGTATAATAATGATAAGTTAACTTGAAATTTGTGATTGGTTTGACTAATTTTTGGGATGAATTAATGTAAGTATTAAGTTTTCAACAATATGTTATTAAATATTAAGTGTTTAACAATACGTTAGTAAGTACACATGTATCCACGAATAACTATATCTTATGATTAATTTTTTTAGAGTGCAAAACTTCAGTAAAGGTTAAAGGTTTGCACCTCTAGAAATTTGATCCCTCTCTAAGCTTGATAAATCTGGAGCTAAATAATCAATGGAACCAACATAAATTTTTATTATTTTATTGTTATTTTAATTCATTACGTTAACATGAACATCTCCCCATATTGAGCTATATGTATATGTATATGTATATGTATATATATACATATACATATACACATGGGTTGTCTATACCTTTTTGAACTTTTTCACCAGAATCCAGTGAAACAGATTTTGGTGAAATGACTATTTTCTCTTGTTTAAATTGCATTTTTGAATGCATAAATGGATTCAGTACCTTGAAAAATACTCAGGACTCTCTAATTATACACATTCAATCACTCAAATATGGAGTTCCAACAATTTTTGGCCATATTTAGGACAAAATTGATCCAAAAATATGCTTCTTGAGCCCACATAAAAAAAAAAAAAAAACATTTATTATTATTATTTTAATGGGCTATGTTACATGAACATCTCTCCTATAGTGAGTCCTCTCCAGAGTATGAGGGAGATGTTGGGACCTAAAGTGTTATGTTACAATTATAATAATAAAGGATGAATTAATAATTATTATTATGTTACTCTTTCCACCCACGTTTAATTCCTTGTAAGTGGCGTGTTGTGCCCTTAAATGGGTCTAAATATTCTGAAAATGCTCAGTCACCCATGTTCTCTGGTCTATTTTAGGTAGGTTATCCATGAACTGTTCTCTGACCTATTTTGGTTAGGTTATTCGTGAACGTAGCGAGCACTGTGCAATGAATCACACACACACACACACACACACATATTCAAGAATAACAAATTTCTAAGAAGAAAAACTTTTTTAAATTGCAAAACTTGATAAAAGATTAAAAGTTTGTAAATTTTTTATAAGAAAATTAATAAATTATTAACATATACAATAATAAAAATAACTTAATAAAAGTGGATATTAAATCCATACTGGTAAAAATGGAAAATAAAAATAGAAATGAAGGTTAAATGTACTCATATTATCTATAATATAGTATAATATGATTTAATACTCACTAATAAGAATCCCTATATAAGTTATTTACAATATTATATAATATAAATTAATGGTCATCAATATATATATATATATATATGAAAGAGGGTCCCCACTTATCAATAAGAATATATGTTTCTTTCTTGAAGGTCACATGTTCAAATTCAAAGGAATTAGGGTATGTACACCTGGACATACTTTAGTAGTCAAATCACTATATTTAGGGGGTCCCTTGTCCCACAAACAAAAGGGTTTGAGACTCTTCCAGTAATTCCCCACATTTCATGGTAAATGTGGTAAACCTTTAAGCCAAACAAGCTAAACAGTCATGGGCCTAACCCCAAGGGAACCTGCACATTTCATGGTAAACACGGTAAACCTTCAAACCAATAGGTAAACTGTCAACATGATTACGAACCAACAGGGTAAATGGTCAACATGATTACGGACCTAATCCCAAGGGAGCCTGTGACCTTCTCTAATGAGAATAGCTTCACGTGGCTTAGAACCACTTGAACTAACCCTTGGGATATATATATAATTACGTCGAAAGACGTACACCTATTGAAAATGGGCACAATTAATCACCTTTTGATCTAAAATTCTAATGTGATGGCTAACAATTGAAGATGTTGACATATTCTTAGTGGTCCTCCCAAATCAATGAATGTGATTTATGCTTCATAACTTCCTTGTATTTTTGAATGCATCTGTTACCCTGTTTACTTTTTAACATTTACCTAATCATATTAAGAAATTACTGTAGCACCATATGATTTCCACGTTTAAATGATTAACCTTTTTTCATTTTCTACATGATCGTTTCATTTTCTGCTGTTGCATTTCATATTGGATCGTTGACCCATGAGCGTTTCATTTTCTATGATTTACAGATGGATTAGTAACTAACTCAAAAAGTTGCATGTAGTGTAATGTTGGACGCCTTTCTGCGAATTAATTTATGGTCGATTGATGTAGTGTAATGCTGGACGCCTTTCCGCTTACCAGTGGTAAGCCTTTCTGTGAATTAATTTATGGTCGATTGGTGTAGTGTAATGTTGGACGCCTCAAGGAAACTGATAAGTTGCATGTCTTGTATTGTTGGATGCCTCAAGGCAACCCCAACCCCTTTCTTTAGAGGAAAGTTTAATCTATACAGGCGGCCCGACTTGGGTATTCTCGACACCCTATATCGTTCTCGGTGAACCATCATAGGATTCAGTTTCGGAAAAAGAATTGTGATATCATATTATATCTGTATATGTTATATCATGTCTATATATATTTTTCTGTATTTGTTCTTGTTCTTTTTTTACTTAAAAGTTTTTTGGTTTTAATTGCACAAGTAACATGCAGCCGAGGCAGCCTCCTAAGGGTTTATGAGATCATATGAAGCATTAGGAATTACCCCGAGCCTCTCAGCAAGAAGAAAGTGGCATGGACATCATTGTGGGGTCTTATGGCTACACTTTAAGGCGAGATGATCGGGTTGATGGTTTCTCTTTCCAGCAGGATTTCCTCCCTCCCACCCATCTTCATGAGTTTTATTTCATGATTGATTATATGTGTGTTTATACTCATGATTATTATGTGGTTGACTTAGCTTTGTTGTATTATATGATTAAGCACAGGGGGAGATACTTTGATGAGATGGTTAGATGGTTGCACTAGTTGTATGACTTCACCTAACATCATCCAACACGTGATCTTCAAGGCCCCAAGGCCCCAGGTAAGTAGGTAAGTCATTTTGATTCCCTGCATTTGCATATTGATTACTCATACTAGTTTAGATGCATTTAACTTTCATTCTACTCTATTGCATATTGATTTCATGCTTAGTTTAGAATTTTTTTGAAAAAATGTCAAAATTTTCCTTTTTTTTAGTTCAGTTGTTATGGGTTTTGATATATGAGAACAAGGATGAGTAGGCCATCCTTCACTTGACAATTTGATGTTTACTTGCAAGAACAGTGCTACTAGGATATGTTGTGGTTCTAATGCACTCTACGGTGAGCACATGTCCCCGAGTAGGAGCCAAATGTTATCCCCATTTTGTGGATAACTAAGGATATGATGTCTTGAGGCCCTCAGGTTGTAGATATGGAGTGTCGAGAGACTACATGACCAGTAGTACACTTTGAACATATAAAAAACCCACTCACCACCACAGATGGTCATAGGTTTACAGATGGCATCCACCACACTAGTTGGCTTCTGGAAGGCAGTGGGCCTTGCTCCATGAGGTACAAGTTAGTATTATGGTAAGCATCATTTCAGTGTTTAATCCATTTGATTATGTTGTATCTTAGATTGCTCTAGATTGCATGATATATGTTGAAATAATGTAACTGCAAAGAGTATTCTTATTATTATTTGATATATTATTCATTGTATCAATCCCCATTGTGGATTGATCATGTCAGCTATTGTAATAGGACCAAATCCCCTTTTGCGGATTGGTCAAATGATAATTATAATAGGTAGAATAAGAAGTCGGCCCCAACAGATATTTAAGAGGCCCCAGAATATAATAAAGGTGGTTATAACCACCTAGTTGGAGAAGTTGGCCCTTCCAGTGAAGAGACACTTCACACGTGCCAGTCTAATATAAATAAGAAGGCTAGCGCCTCACTTAGACGCACAACACACTTGCTCATTTTGAGAGACAAGTTTCGGATCTATTGTTATAGAAGAAGGAGAGAGAGTGGCGCATTTCTGGGAGAGGATATTTTGCATTAGTTTAAGAGATCTCTTAGCATTGTATTGGCTATCTATATTAATGAAGTTTTGCTAGGTTTTCTTCTCCTAGAGGGTTTCCCAGGATAAATGTTGTGTCTCTTGTGATTGTGTATTTCTCAGTGATCGTGGATTATGCTATTGTTATCTAATGAAATTCAAAGAACTATAATAATGGCTTAAACATTAACATGGTTTCAGAGCCAAGCTGAAGGAAGCATCTTTCACAAGAGTGAAAAACGTCACTGTTGTCATACATGAAAATTAGGGCTTTTTGATGGTGAAGCTTTTCATCCCCAAAACCATCTAGAAAAGTGCACCCTCCCCTAAGGATCACTTTGGCACTCTCAGCGCACCTTTTCAGTGGTTGTATCTCCCGAAAAGTGAAACCCTAGTTTCACGAAGTACCTGAAGTACTAGTGTACCAAAAGTACTAGAAGTACCAGAGTACCAAAGGTACCAGAAGCACCAATCCAGAAATCCGAAGATCAAATTGGGAGGAGTAAGAGTTGGATTTTCTCAGATCTAAACACACCAAGCTACTCGCCTCTGCTAAGCGCACCTCCTGGTAAGTTCAGTTTTTGATTTTGAGCACTTTCATTTTTTGGTCATTTCCCTAGCTCCATGTAAAGATGTCTGCAAGCGTTAAGCTTGTTGACAAGCTAAAAGGAGTAGAAAACTTTCGTGCCTGGAAGTATAGGATTGGCCTCATTTTGGAAGAGAATGACCTAGCAAGACTCGTCAAAGAAGAAGTACTGGAACCTGTCGATGCTGCAGAAAAGGCAAAGCATCAAAAGGACACCATCTAGGTCAAAATAATCATTGCAGATTCAATCAAAGACCACCTGATTCCTTATGTGTCATCTAAGAAGACTCTGAAAGAAATGTTTGATGCCTTGACCAGACTATATGAAGGAAAGAACATAAACCAGAAGATGAATCTAAGAACTCAACTGAAGAATACAAGGATGTAGAAAGGAGAAACGATTCAAGAATACTTCTCCAGAATCTCAGAATTCAAAGAACAGCTAGAAACTATTGGAGATACCATAGACAAAGATAAACTCATAATGACAACCCTAAATGGTCTCACAAGACCTTGGGTTGCATTCATCCAAACGATATGTGCCAGAATGGAGAAACTGAAGTTTGATAGTCTATGGGAAGAATGCATCCAAGAAGAAACAAGAGTAGCGAATCATGAAGCGTTACTAGAAAGAGATGATGATCAAGCCCTAGATACTCACACCAAAGGAGGAAGGAAGAAACCCTACTTCCAAAAGGAGACTCATAAAGAACCTCAACAGTCAAAAAAATTCAATCATAAAGAATCTCATCCAAGGAGATTTTAGAAGAAAGGACAACGAAAGGAAAGGGACCATTCATTTGTACAATGCTATCATTGTGACAAGATGGGACACATTGCGAAGTTTTGTCTAGCCAGACGAGAAGAACACAAAAGAAAACATAAGAGGCTCCATGCCCATGTAGTCGAAGATGAAGAGCCACCCGCAAAGATGATAAGAGAGCAGAGCAAAGACCATGTCTTGATCTCGGCCCTCTCAGGATCTGTAACACCCAGAGAGGACACTTGGCTCATTGATAGTGGTGCATCCAAGCACATGACGAGACAAAGAGACATTCTCTCTTGTATCTCAGAAAAGAATTTTTCTCAGAAAGTGACACTTGGAGATGATTACCAATATCCCATCAAGGGAGTGGGAGAATCAAACAAAAAACTGAATTCAAGGAATTCACTAAAAATGAAGGACATACTATATGTACCAGGCTTGAAGAAGAACCTACTCTCCATTTCAGCTTTAGAAAAGAAAGGCTTCAGAGTTGCCTTTATAGATGGAGAAGTTCTTATGTGGGCTAAAGGAGAAACCTTAAATGAAGAAATCATCATTGGAAGTGAAGAAAATGGCTTGTATAAACTAAAGGGTCACTTAGAGGCTGCCATGGCCCATGCCATTGAAAACTCATGTGAACTTTGGCATAGAAGGTTAGCCCACATCAACTACAAGGCACTGCCATACATATGCAATGCGGTCACAGGTTTACCAGAACTCAAAGGTGACCATAAAGGCGTATGCAATGGATGTGCACAAGGGAAGAACATCAAGAACCCGTTTCTGAAGAGGGACAACAAGATAGAAGGAGTCCTAGAACTCATTCATTCAGATGTGTGTGGCCCAATGCCATAATCCTCCATTAGAGGGTATGTATATTATGTATCATTCATTGATGATTACTCTCGGAAAACCTGGATATATTTCTTGAAATCTAAAGATGATGTGTTCAACAAGTTCAAGGAATTCAAAGCCTTGATAGAGAACCTTTCTGAAAGGAAGATCAAGATACTTAGGTCAGATAATGGAGGAGAATATACCTCAAAAGAGTTTGTGAACTTCTGCAAAGATGTTGGGATCAAGAGGGAACTCACTACTTCCTATAATCCCCAACAAAACGGTGTAGTTGAATGAAAGAACAGAACCATACTGGACGTTGTGAAGACTATGATCCATGATCAAGATCTTCCTATGTGCTTATGGGTAGAAGCAACAATGGCAGTTGTATATGTGCAGAACCGATTGTCCCATAGTGCACTTGGGCTCAAGACACCAAACTTCAGGAAAGAAGGGAATATTTGTGGGATACTGTGAGGTCTCCAAGGACTTCAGAATCTATATACCAGGTCAACATCACATTGAAATCAGCAGGGATGTGACCTTTGATGAAGATGTAGTGCTCAAGAAAGCTAAACTATGCCAGCTTGAAGAAGTATATGAAGAGGAACCCGTAATCCCCAGTACTGCAAAGAGGGAGGTTCCCAGAGCTACAGAACCAGTGAGGGAAGTCGTAACTTCCTCTGATGAGGAACTTCTAGAAGACCATGATATAGTAGAAGTGCAAGAACCTCCTCAGATGACGATCCTCCATAAAAGAAAGCCAGCTTGGGCTAGAGAGCTTATTCAAGATGGAAAGAAGTATGGTGTTCCCCAACGAACTACAAGATAGGTGAAAAGACCAAAGCCATTCTCCGGTTATACGGATTTGATGTGTGATCTCCTAGAAGAGGAGCCTAACTGCTTTGAAGAAGTCATTCAGAGGAAAGAATGGATAGATTCCATGACAAAGGAATACCAATCCATAATGAAGAATGAAGTATGGGAAATAGTTCCCAGACTGAAGAATAAAGATGTGGTATCCTCCAGATGGCTCTTCAAAATAAAACATGTTTTTGATGGAAGTATTGAGAAGTATAAAGCAAGATTTGCCGCTCGTGGCTTTTCCCAGAAGGAAGACATTGACTATGAAGAGACATTCACTCCTATGGCCAGATACACTTCGATCAAAACCATCATAGCTCTTGTATCTAAGATGAAGTGGAAGATGCACTAGATGGACGTAAAGACATCTTTCCTAAACGATGTCATCGAAGAGGAAGTGCATATAGAGCAACCTCAAGGATTTTAGGTTGAAGACAAGAAGTCTCATGTCTGCAGATTGAAGAAAGCCTTATACAGATTGAAGCAAGCTCCTAGAGTTTGGTATGGCCGTATAGACAATTTCTTGAGGAGCTTAGGCTTTACCAAGAGTAAAGCAGACTCTAAACTCTACTTCAAAATCATGAACAATGAGCCAGTAATCTTACTGCTATATGTGGATGACTTATTCTTAATTGGAGAAGAAAACCTCATCAATGAATGTAAAAAGAGACTTGCCTCGGAATTTGAAATGAAAGACCTTGGCCTAATGCATTATTTCTTAGGTCTTGAGGTATGGAAAAGTCCTAAGAGTATCTTCCTTAACCAAGGGAAGTACACGGTCGAAATATTGAAGAGATTCGACATGTTGGAATGCAAGCCCATGAATACACCCATGGAAGCGAAGCTAAAGCTGTTGGTCGATACTTCGTCAGAATTGATTGATGCCACACTGTACAGACAGATTATTAGATTTTTGATGTACCTGACGAACACCAAACCAGACATTTGTTTTGCCATGAACACCTTGAGTCAGTTTCTGGTAGAACCCAAACATGTTCACCTAGTGGCTGCAAAACATGTGATGAGGTACCTTAAAGGTACAATAGATTGTGGTCTCAGCTATGATGGAGATCATGATCTCACATTGAGTGGATATACTGATGCATATTGGGCAGGAAGTGTTTCTGACAGGAAAAGCACTTCAGGATGTTGTTTCAATTTGGGATCAGCTATGATCTCGTGGCAGAGTAGGAAGCAATCTAGTATTTCTCTTAGCACAGCAGAAGCATAATACATTGTTGCTTGTTCTGCCAGCTACGAAGCTATATGGCTTCGAAAGTTGTTGACCGGCCTATTTGACTTAGAGATGAGAGCAACCTTGATTCTATGTGACAACTAGAGCTGCATAAAGATGACAAAGAATCATGTATTCCACGACAAGTCGAAGCACATAGAGATCCGTTATCATTACATCTGTGACATGGTGTAGAGAGGAGCCTTAAAGCTGTAGTACATTAGCATGGATGAACAGGTTGCTAACGTGTTGACCAAGCCACTATCTCCTATAAAATTTGAGTACTTTTGAGATAAGCTTGGTATAGTCCGAAAGGACCCTCCTCGAAAGGGGGAGTAGATGATGTGATGAGACATCTCTTGCTTCCGAACTGATGGTTGTGACATAAAGCAAGATGATGTGATATGAATAGTATTGTGCTTCCAGCTAGATAGTTGCGACGTAAAGCCAATCTAGTATCCTGCTTCCAACCTGATGGTTGTGACGTAAAGCAGGACGAGTACCTTTCTTCCGACTTGATGGTTGTGACGTAAAGCAAGATGATGCGTGACTAGTACTATGCTTTCGGTTGTATAGTTGCGACATAAAGCAAGTCTAGTTCCCTACTTCCGACCTGATGGTTGTGACGTAAAGCAGGACGAGTACCTTGCTTCCAATCTAATGGTTGTGACGTAAAGCAAGATGATGTGTGACTAGTACTATGCTTCCGGCTGTATAGCTGCGACGTAAAGCAAGTCTAGTTCCCTGCTTCCAACATGATGGATGTGACGTAAAGCATGATGTGTACCTTGCTTCCGACCTGATGGTTGTGACGTAAAGCAAGATGATATGATGAGACTAGCACTGAGCTTCTAGCTAGATAGCTATGACGTAAAGCCAGTCTATTATCCTGCTTCCGACCTGATGGTTTTGACGTAAAGCAGGACGAGTATCTTGCTTCCAAGTTGAGTGTTGTGACATAAAGCAAGACGATGAGATGAGACTAGTATTGTGCTTCCAACTTGATAGCTGTGACATAAAGCCAGTCTAGTATCTTGCTTCCAGCGTGAGTGTTGTGACGTAAAGAAAGACATTGAGATGAGACAAGTACTGAGCTCCCAGCTTGACAACTGTGACATAAAGCCAGTCTTGTATTATGATGATCCAGCCTCGTGTTGTGATGATGATGATGTATTAGTTTTTATACTAATACATATTGATGTAGATGATGATGGCATTCCTTTGAGAATAGCGATGCTACCGATGAAGAAAAATTTCGATGATTTATAGATATGCCAGTCAGTGTTCCAAGATGATATTGATGATGTTGTCCTCTCACCCACTTGATGTTGTTGATGATGTTGTCCTCTCTCTCTCGCATGATGCTGCTGAAGAATACCCTTGTTGTTAAGGGGGAGTGTTGAAATAATGTAACTGCAAAGAGTATTCTTATTATTATTTGATATATTATTCATTGGATCAATCCCCATTGTGGATTTATCATGTTGGGTATTGTAATAGGACCAAATCCCCTTTTGCGGATTGGTCAAATGATAATTATAATAGGCGGAATAAGAAGTCGGCCCCAACAAGTATTTAAGAGGCCCCATAATATAATAAAGGTGGTTATAACCACCTAGTTGGAGAATTCGGCTGTGCCAGTGAAGAGACACTTCACACGTGCCATTCTAATATAAATAAGAAGGCTAGCACCTCACTTAGACACACAACACACTTGCTCATTTTGAGAGACAAGTTTCGGATCTATTGTTATAGAAGAAGGAGAGAGAGTGGCGCATATCTGGGAGAGAATCTTCTGCATTAGTTTAAGAGATCTCTTGGCATTGTATTGCCTATCTATATTAAGGAATTTTTGTTGGGTTTTCTTCCCCTAGAGGGTTTCCCAGAATAAATGATGTGTCTCTTGTGATTGTGTATTTCTCAGTGATCTTGGATTATGCTATTGTTATCTAAGGAAATGAAAAGAACTATAGTAATGGCTTAAACATTAACAATATATGCTTGGACATTATGCCTTTTGCCCTGCTTCACCTTGGTGGTTGACATTGTGCCATAGTAAGTGGTTTTCCTTTGGGATTGGGTTTTCTACTAGGAAATCCCCTAATTATCCATCGTACCATTCCCAACCATACATGCCATTTTCCATAATTATTCCCCTCTGTTTCCTTATCTCTTGGGATTTTAGGGTGTATTGACCCAAGAAGGGGTTGTCCCTCATTCTATGGGAAGAAGGGGCTAAATGCCCAGAGGGGTTGGTGCTGGGTAAAAGATAAAATCCATATATGAACCTTCCAGATGCTTCGCCCAGGGATCACCCTAGAGAGAAATAAAACGCTCATCTTTGAATAAAAGGGGATGCATAATATAACGAAGAAATGCCTGAAAGGTAGATTGAAGGATAGTAAGTCTCATAATGAGCCAACCTATCATGTCCATGGATATCTAGTGGTATGACATTGTCATTATCTGGTCACCAAACCAGAGCAGTGACTCTCAATTGAATGGCTGAGAGAAAGGGGGTCTCATCACAAGCCAACCTTCTCATTTCCATTAGGCATTTGTGGGTGACATTGCTACCATCTGGTCACCACGCCAGGGCAATGACCTTCAACCTCTCCATGTGCTAAAGAAAACATAAAGAAAGAAAGATAAAGGGAAAATAAAGGTCTTGGAAAAAAATGCATTGCAAACGAAGGTACCACACACCCTCTACAAAGGCACCCATGAATGAGACACTATGAACCCTAGTATGTCATGAGCCCTATACCCATTGAGTCTTGAACCCATCCACCTCATACACTTTACATGGCTTAGAGAGGGACCTCTTGCAGGCTCTCCTTGAACTAGGGCAAGATCTACCCAATAGGACACCTTGTCAACCCTCCCATACTTAAGTTTGACAAGTCGCATAGTGTGTTTGAGATGTTAATCGTTTGATATGGTAATCTTTGATGCACATGCTTAGATGGCTTGTTTATTGATTGGATCCACTTATCATGATGTTATGACTTGAGATCCTTGGAGGGAATGTCCATTTGTTTTTGCAGGACCTAGCTGGTGGACAGTTTTGGGAGAACATGCCTAGCTTGGGCTGCCATGGGGTTACAAGCCCACATGTTGGATGCTAGGAGCCCGCATGTCAGATGATAGAGAGATGACTTGGACGGTGTTGATGATGACTTGGATGGCCTAGCCCACCCATTGCTTGCTAAACGATTTCCCCAAGATGGGCAAAACATCCCACTTTTGATCATGACGTCATGGTATTGGGGGTTTGGGCTTGGTGGTGAGGTGGCACTCACTTGCACTTGGACGTTTTGAGGAGAAGAGGGTTTTCTCCAAGAAGAGATCATCTAGATTCTTAACACATGGCCTTGAGAGGCCCTTCCATCCTTCTCCAGCACCAATGACCTCCTCAAAGTGGCAAAACGTCCCCTAAAGGGGTGTCGTAATCCTTAATTAGGGTTTAATTTGTGCAAAAGATGAAATTTTAAGTGAATTGTTTAATATTATTGCGTTAAGGGGGCAAGATTAGGGTTGTTGACCCCTAATCTTGTGTTTTACTCCTTATTTTGTGGACAAGCCATATTGGCTAATTTTTGTATAAATAGAGATCATAAGATCTCATTTCAAAACACAACTTTCCTCTCACAAGAGGTTTTGGTCTGAAATTTTCGGCCTCCTTGGCTATTTTAGCTCTTGTGCACTTGTGTATGGCTGATTTTATGAATGGTTGATGGAAGAGGGCCTAGCGCTAGCTTTGGATGATGCTTTCTAGCTCTTGTGGTGAATTGTCCTAGCATTTCTCTTGATATTGGTATGGTTTTTACTCTCTTGCTATCATTTATTTCAAGTCAAGTTGTTTTATGCTAGGAGCTAGGTGAGAAGTATAAGGGCATACACCCCCACCTTAGTCTTAACCATTTTTTCTTTCTTCATCTCATTGATTAAGGGTTTGCTAAGAGAAGTATAAGGGCATACATACTCTTAGCTTAAACCCTAGCTTAGAGTAACTTGCCTTGGGAAGTAAAAGGGCTTACACCCCCAAGGAGGTAGTTTCTCTAAGCTCTTTGTGACTCCATTAACCCAATAGTAAAGGCACTAGTCATTGATTTGTTGCATTGGAGATATAAAATTATTCCATTGGGAAACGTGAATTTTGGTCATTTTTGCTCCTTGTTAAGTGGATTGTTTTCCTTGTGCCTTGGGCACCTTACAGCCACTAGGGCATCCTCATCTAAGGGCTACTTATTGTTGTTGTTACAAAATTGCATCTTCATCCATTAGGGCTGCAGAAACCCTAACTTATTTTCTTAATAACTCTTCATTCAACCACTGGGTTTTGCTCAAAGTTTGCACACTTACTATACTTGTCCTAGTGCACTTTTTGACAACTTTTGAGAGGATTCTAGTGGTTGATTTTCTTTCTGTAATACATTTAATGTTACAGCAATAAGGCTGATATAATTTTCTGCAGACAAGTGTTTACAACAGCCTTATCTTTTGTGCTAAAATTTTGGTTTTTCACCTAGATTTTTGTCAGTCTTTCTCTTGTATTTTCTACTTGATATCTAGCACTTATTGAGCAGCTTCTAGTATCTTTTATTTGCAGATATATATTGTTATCTACTGTTGCAAATTAGGGACAACAATCTTAACTTGTTGATCCAACTAATATATATTGTTGCAAAGTGTCTTATCTTGTGTCTCAGGCAGGTACACTCATCCGGAAAAGCACTATACTTGTGGGGCAGCTATTACTTAACTTGCAAGGCATCTCTCAAACAAAAGAAAAGAAAGGGGAAGTGTGTGCAAATTGAAGTAGTAAGACTCCTTTAAGAAGACTAATATAAAAAAGAAGTGCCTAGCTAAAATAAATCTAGAGACACAAAGATTGACCTACACATGTCTACAACTTTGAGAAGCATCACATGATCATCCCCCCTTCTCTTTCCTCATTAACTTCATTAATTGTCTATCTATTTTTCGAAAACTTAGGAAATGTGTGTTTTCCCTAGGAATGGACTCATATAATACAATTAATAATGTTTCCCTGGATAAAACTTAGGCAAGTGTCAAAATTAATTTAATTGTTATGCTTACTAAGAAATTGTCACTTGGAAACTACAAATTAATGATGTCCTAGGGGGCTAAACCCATCATATTAGGTGGATATTACACATTGGAGTATTATTTGATCCATGGAGCGCCCTTTTTCCTATTTGAGCACTTGCATAATTCACAACTTAAGTAAAAGGGCGAGTTTAGATTTGATACATGATTTATCTCATCAATAAAGTAGCATGTTGGGTTTTTTTGTCCACTTTAATCCCTTTCTAAAGGGTGTGCACCATGAAAAGCGGAAAAATCATATTTTTATTTGTAAGAGCACATCTAAAATAGCATTTGGTTCATGGATTTTATTGTTCTACCCATGGTATTATTTTCTTACCATGGTTTTGTAAGTGGTTTCAAGCCTACTCCTCATTTATAAAAAGGGGGGACCTCTCATTTGTAAGTTGACTGAAATTTATTGGAGAATACGAAAATGATATTTTGCTGCAAGTTATTGTCTATCATTTTCTTGGATAAATTTATTGCTTCATTGGAAGGTAGCTTAGATATCTAATGTTGAATTGGAGAATACTGCATGTTAGAGGAACAAGCTAAGGAGTTAGAAGGTAACTCCAATCCCTTATTTTGTTTTGTTTTGTCTTAGAGATATATTTAGAAAATATCTAATGATTTTTTTCTGTTATGTTTAAATTTTATCACTTAGTGTTAGCATGTTGTAAGTGGTTTGCAATTATTGATTCAACCCCCTCTAACCTAGACTCTAGTTTCCCCAAGTCTTGTGCTTTTCCCCCAACCCCTGGC
>JASDQU010029712.1:52586-69542 GCA_032191745.1 Picea mariana | reverse complement strand
AACTGAAAGCATTTGCTAAGTGGAGTTCCAAGTTATCCCTCATGGATTCACAGTCAGGCTAGAGGGTGAACAGGACAAGTGATTTGGCTTCCCTGTTCTAAGGTTGGGAGGAACATCGTTGTTCCCTTTGTTGTTCCAGTATTGATCCAGATATGTTCCTCTACTTACCTCTTATTGTATTTGTATTTTTGAAATGATTATACATGCCTTCTACTTCTAGATGTATACCCTATTGTGCATATTTGAATAGGTAGAATTATAGAGTTGTTGTAGGCTACTTGTTGTAGAAATAATTTTTTTCTACTAGAGATTGTATCTATTGGATGATAGCATTTTATTTGTTGTAGGAACCATCTAATTTGTTAAAGAATACATATATTTAGTTACCATAGGTGATCTGCTATAGGAAAGAAACTATTATGTTAATGAGTGAAATTATACAGCGATTGAGTATTATCTGTGGTAGAAATAGTATGTAAATAATAAGTAGTGTTGTAAAGTCACTATTTATTAGTTGTGGAAAAGATAAAGTTATCTTGTATAAAGTAATAAATTAACCAAGAAGATACGAACACAAATTCTGGAAATTTCTACCTATCATAAGATTATATGCTTACAAGATCGTGAAGTTCTGTTCCAACCTGTACAGATCAAAAACCCAAATCGAGACTACTATGATAAGGATTCACGAAGTATATATGTAGATATATGAATACAATTATGAATATATGCATTTTTATTAGGCAATCGATGCAGTAGATGGCATAGAAATAACATTGCATAAATAAGAGTTTTGCGCACATATTCTGTAATTAATATGCAAACTTTTGAACGGTTATATAGAACCCACTATACAATCAAAGTATTAGAATAAGGGCTATATATATATATATATATATATATATACATATATTTAAAGAAATCACTCCAGATATAATTACAGAGACACATCTCTAATCTTCTTTACTCTGATAGACTCAGACCATTTTAAACATCTAATGCTTAGATCCAGTCAACACCGACTATGGCAGGGAAACAAGTAGTTTTAGACATTCGCATGCTCAGAAGCAAGGCAAATAGTTCCAAAAAACTTTGAGTCTAGTTCGGAATGAAAACAAGCAACCAGTCTAACTATTACAAGTCCAGGATAAAACGTTACAACAGTAAAAAATGAGAATGAATACTTCCAACACTTTTATTTTTCGTAGGGTCTACTGTGATAAAGTTTGAAAGCAAAGCCACAGAAACAAAGAACATGTATTATTCACAATATCATTTATTCCCGAATGTTGAAGAACAACTCCATTATTCCAAGAAATCTATTCGAAATTTCTATTCCATTAATGTTTCAAATAATGACATAGTAAAGTTCGACATAATCATTTGTCCAAATACACAATTTAAGGATTGACTCTCTTACTCGGCTGTGAAGGAAAGTAACAGAAGTAGAAGCTAGTATCAAAACAAACAAATCTTCACCACAGAGATGACTCTATTTGAATCGTTTCAACCATTAGTCACCTAAGACCCTTCTTAAAGGGGAAAGATGGAACCTGAATACCTCTTATGCAGGTGGCAGAGGTTGGCCTCCATAATTCTCACATGGATGAAACCCCTGCGCAAGATTGCAAAAATACCTTTAATAATTTCTCAACAGAGATAAGGAGAATAAAGTAAAACGATTAATAATAGGAAAAGAGTTGTAGAGTCATACTTAACTTTAAAGGGAAGGATCCAATATCCTTTGTTGTTGCAATGAGCTGAGTAACCTTCCAGACCGAAAGGGGAGGAGTAGCCCAAGACTCCCTGATGGGTGCCCTTGCAATCACAGGGTCCCATCATTAGTGATAAGAACCAAATTAAACAAATTGAAAATCATTACAGGAAAGAATATACATATGACAATTACAGTGAAATCCAAAATATGTGAGTTGTATAACGAGAATGGACCAAATAATTATGCTAATTGAAAGCATTGAAAATTGGAAGCCACAGATCAACTAACACCTTTTTAGTATATCTAACGCCATCTAAGTAAAGTCTATTTAAAGAAAGAAACATAGGGTCAACCCCATGCAGAATAACAAGAATCGGATGACCTCTATGATACCCTTAGACTTCATGAAATTTGGCACGAAGAGGATGATCCAATACTTTAAATATACAACGTAGATTACAATGCATATATATTCATGGTTAGGCCGAAGGAAACTTTCAGAAGACATTCTATTTTTTACAGAAATAAGAATTCTTCAGGTAGATAGGGAACAAAGGACTCGGGTAAAAGAAAACTCATTACCAGGTATCTATTTAGTTACTGTAGATGATGTGTTGTAGGAACAAAACAATTATGTTAAGAAATGGACTTATAAAGTGATTGTGTATTATCTATGGTAGGAATAGATCTAAATAGTAAATAGTGTTGTAAATCCATTGTGTATTAGTCGTGGCAAGGACAAAGTTATCTTACATAAAGTAATAATTTAACCAAGAAGATACAAAATACAAATTCTAGAAAATTCCTACCTATCATAAGATCATACGCTTATAAGATATTCAAGTTATGTATTAAAAATTCAACCTGTATAGATTAAAATCCCAAATCGGGATGAAACTCTACTATGATACAAATTCACAAAGTATATATGGCTATATGAATATAGTTATGAAATATATGCATTTATATTTGTAAATCGGTACAGTAGTCGATATAGAAATGGAAATACATAATTACAAGATTTGTGTACCCATATTATATAATTAATATGTAAACTTTTTAACAGTTATGTAGAATCAACTATACAAAATAAAGTATCAAAATAATGGTCATATATATATAAAGAAATCTCCTCGAAAATATTTACAGAGTCACATTTGTAACTGTCTACAATGATGGACTCGAACCTTTTAAATATATATTTCTTAGATCCAACCAATATTGACTATGGCAGGGAAAAAAAATAGTTTCATATAGTGGTGGCATCTTTAGGAAACCTTGAGTACAGATCGGAAGGGAAACGAACGGTTCAGACTAACTTTTTACATTTACGGAATAAAATGTTACAACAGTAATCAAAAGAATTAATACATCCAGAACTTTTTTATTCGTTATGCCTAGGATCTGCATTGATAAAGGTCAAAAGTAAAGACACGGGAATGAAGAACAATATGTATTATTCTCAATATTATTTATTCCAGAATGTTGAAGAATAGTTCTATTATGCAAAGAAAATCTATTCGTATTTCCATTCCAATCCTTTTTCAAATAATGACATAGTAAAGTTTGATATAATCATTTGGACAAATATACAATTTTAAGGTTTGACTCTCTTACTCGGCCGTGAAGGAAAGTAACAAAGGTAAAGAATAATTTATCTTTAAACAACAAATATTCACCCACAAAGATGACTCTTTAATTTAAATCTTTTCAACCATTAGCCATCTAGGACCCTCCTTGAAAGGGGGAGGTGGAACCTGAATACCTCTTATGCAGGTGGAAGAGGTCGGCATCCAAAATTCTTTTGTGAACGAAACCCCTGCATAAGATTGCACAAAATACCTTTAATAATTGTTTAATCGAGATAAGACGAATATAATAAAACGATTAGTAACATGAAAGGATTTGGAGAGTCATACTTAACTTTTAATTGAGGGCTCTAATATCCTTATCTATTGCGATGAGATGAGTAACTTCCCATACAAAAGGGGAGGAGCAGCCCAAGACTCTCTGATGAGTACCCTCCCAATCAAGGGGTCCCATCATTAGTGATAAGAACCAGATTAAGTAAATCGAAAAACATTGCAGGAAAGAATATACAAATGACGATTACAGTGAAGTATGTGAGTCGCATAACGAGAATGGACCAAGTAATTATTCTAATTGTGAGCATTGAAATTGGAATCCATGGGTCAACTAAAACCATCAAAAGTGTATATAATATTGTATGAAAAAAATTTATTTAAATAGAAAGAAACATAGGGTCAACACCATGCTGAATCACTAGACTCATATGATTTTTATTATACTCTCATACTTTAAGAAAATTTGCACAAAAGGATGACCCAAATTTTTAAATATACAACGTGGGATACATATCATTTTTATTTATGGCTTTGTCGAATGAAACTTTAGAAAAACATTCAAACAATAAGTTACAGTCATCAGAATTCATCGGGTAGTTGGGGAACCCAGAACCTGAATAAAAACCCAGTACCAGGTACCCAACCAGGGCAGGAAAATGTTATTCGAAACTTACCAAATGAGATTCCATATTGTCAATAATTGTTAATAGGTAGTCACCGTATGAATCCCTAACCTATCGACTAACTTCAGGGCTATAGTCCTGGTGAAGTCACAAGGGGACTCAACACCCAATAATGGCACAAAAAGAATTAACGAAATGTAAGATACAACTAACCCTAATAGTTAAAAACATACAAATTGAATGCTACCTCCATGAATTCATTGGAAAAGAAACACAAAGAACGAAATGCCGAAGATCTTGAGTCTAATTTATAAAATTAGAGGAGCAACTTACCGTTAACAAGAACAGTGTAGGGAGGAGATCCAAGCCTCCATTCTCCCCACCCCAAGAAAGCAAAGAGAAACACAGAGCCAACTTTTGAATAGTTTCACAAAAATGAAAAAGGAGTAACTACTATAACCCTAAATATCTCACCCCACACATGATGATTGCTAATGGTACAATGGGAGGTGCGGGCCATGTGATGGAATTGACTTGGGGCATTTGGGTTGGATGAAGGTATAAGGATGGCCTTTTTTCTCACCTACCTACATTGAGTGTCGAGTCAGAGGTTTAACTCTTGACTGTCATAAACCATCCTATAACATTTAATGAATTACAAAATTGAAGGGTGATTTCCTCTAAATCCTACGATCTGGAAATCTTTAATCCCTAACCACTATCAGTCTATTTTAGCACCTAGTTTAGTTAGACGTTGCTCAGATTTGGTAGAGTTAATGAATTGTTAGCATAGGGTTTCGATCCCTTCTAACCATAAAAACTGTTATACCATGTGTCGAACGAAAAACTATTACCCAACCGAAAATTATACCGAGAATTTCTGTTGATGACTTTGTTCATGGGCAGAAGAGCCAAAACCTTATGTTAAACCAACATATCACCAAGGTATATAATCCTGACCCCAATACGTTATGTATAAGTCTTTTTTGTATAGTCTTGGAATTTAACCTTCTGTGCAGGTATGGAAGTGTGTTTTAGAGGAGAGTGATGCAGGATCATCGTATAAAGTCAAAGACACATGCCTAACCAAAGGAGACATCTGGAAAAGCACCAACGCACATTTTGAAGTGTCTTGAAGATTTATGAATGGAAATTAATGTAGTAGCTAGGGAAGCGTACTTACTTTTGGGTTTTGGAGATTGTAAATAGATCTTGAGCGTTTTCTCTCATCTGTCGAATGTAGAGGCATTTATGTGTAATGAATGTAAGTAGGTTATTTAATTTAATAGATTAGATAGTTTTAGGAGTGTAAGAGGTGGGAGGTAAAATAGATGATAGACACCCTCAACCCTTGTATCATGGTAACATAATTCAGAATTCATAAGTTGTAGAGTTGCATAGAGGAATATAGGAGGACAAATAATTTTATGCATTTTTAGTTTCTATTGGGCATGTACAGGAGAACTAGATTTAACAGAAGAAAGTTTTGATTCCAATCTACTTGTTTCTTATGGTTGTTGGAACTAGCTGTTAAATGGTATGTTGCAGACTTGTTTGCATTCTCTCTGTGCATTCTATTTAAATGCCAATGTGTGTGTGTATGCTCTAGAATTCTATGTTTAATTTTTTAATTCTGGATAAGGGGTGAATGAGTTCTAGTTGTTTCTCTTTCTGAGAACCCCTGCAAAGATTGTAGTGGAGGGTCCGCAAGGAGTGCATCGACCAAGTTATGTGTTTCATCTCAAGACCCTCAGAGGATATTTAAACTGTGTCTTTATAGGAAAAGAGTGCTAGCAGAGCACAGATCCATGAAAGGTGTGCGTAGGCTGGGTAGAGTCTTGGATTTTGTAAATCCAAGAGAGAAATTGAGAGACTGCTATTGCAATGAGTGCACAGAGTGAAAGACCCTAAATAACCAGAGGTTATTTGAAAAATTTCCACAAGGAGTGCATGCAAGGACCCTTCTGGAGGCCTTGAGTTTGAAAGTGGAATCTCAGGAGGGTTAGAACCTCTCAATTGTAAATATATTTGGCGAAATAAATTTAGATTTCCAGTTGGTGAAATCCCAATACATACAGGACCGTTGGATCGAGGGAGGAACATAGCCATCAATCTCACCGAAGTATGATTTCAGAGTCAAGGATCCATAGAGGAAGAGGAACAGCTATTGGTTGCCCACTTGAGTCGTGAAAGCAGGAAAATCCATGTGGATAGGTGGAAATAACTCACCCTATAAGTAGAGTAAAGTAGAAGTGACAGGTGGCATGCACCTGTCGATTTGGGTAGAGTCAAACTTCATTGACGAACTGTGTTTCAGGGATTCGAAAGGGGAGGAAACGAGAAGTTGGTGCTCCAACTCGCAAATTCGCGAGTTGTGAAAGGTGCGTGCATAAGGATTAGTTGTGGTCCTATAGGAAAAGGGGCTGAAGAGAGGAGCTTACACCTTATCCAATTTGCATTTCATGTTTTTTCTATTGCCAAGGGCCAGGGCATAGTATTCAAAGCACCCCAACTCATGAGACTTGAAATCTTTTGCTGGCTTAGCCAAGGGGTTTTAAAAAACCCTTGTCAAGGTTTAGAGAAGATTCTACGTGGATCTCAACCTGAGGGCAGGAGGTATGCACCAGTTGTGGTATCAGAGATGAGAAAAAGTTCTTTTCTTTCTGTAGCAGAGAGAAAAGAGGAATTTTACATTCAATCCACTGAGAAGAAGAGAAAAGGCAATGACTGATCCTGCAGTCGAAAGAGAAATGTGTGAATTACATGCCAGGCTTGATTCTATGGAGACAACATAGAGGCACACAGTTAACGTTGAGGATATCAGTGAAGATGAAAGTGAAAATGAATATGAAAATGAAGAAGTTGCAGTCAAAGATGCTGCAGAAGAACAATTATTCAAGGTTGTTTCTAGGATAGGTGCTAGGGAAAAAATTAACATTCCAATGTACGAAGGAAACTTGGATGTTGAAGAGCTTCTAGATTGGATTAGAGATATAGACAAATACTTTGACTATGAGGATGTCGAGGAAGACAAGAAAGTCAAACATGTCATTACTATACTTAAAGGTCATGCAACACTATGGTGGGATGAACTGCAGGCTAATAGATGTTGTAGAAAATCAAAAGTTGGGGTAGAATGGTTGCAAAAATGAAAGCTAGGTTTATACCTAGAGATTATCAAATAAATCTGTTTCGGAGGATGCATAATCTGACACAGAATATGATGTGAGTGAAATAATACACTGAAGAGTTCTATAGGATAAACATCAGAGCAAGTCATTGGGAAAGCGATGATGAGAAAGTTGCCAGGTATATGAATGGTCTATAGTATGACATTCAGGACGAGATGAGCATGGTGACCATCCAAACTATAGAAGATGCTTATCAAATGGCTCTGAAAGATGAAGATAAGCTAAGATGAAATCAAGGTCAAAGAGGTCAAGGCAGAAGTCAAAGAAGAGGCAAGACGATTTCCCAGGACATAATTCATAAACCTAATGAAGAGGGGAAGAAACCTCAAACTCAATCTGAGAGAGGAGGAAGCTCACAAGGGAGGCAGTATGCTGATAGAAATACTTTTCCTTGAGTCAGAGGAAGAGGAAGAGGCAAAGGAGGCAAAGTGAAATTCTTTGTTTGTGGAAAAATTAGACATAAATCCTATGAATGTCGAGATAGGAAGAAATATGGTGGTGAAACTCACATTGTCGAGGCTCAAGGATGGAATGTTGAGGTAGAGGACACTTAGGGCAGAAGATCTTTGATGATGAGGAAAATTCTCTTGAAACCATAAAGGAAGCCAGATAACCCAACCGAAAGAAATAGTTTGTTTCGAACTGCTTGCAAAACCAAAGATAGGGTATGCAAGGTCATAGTGGAAAGCGGTAGCACAGATGATCTTGTATCTATGGAAATGGTAGAAAAACTGGAGCTGGAGACTATTGCACATCCAAGGCCATACAAAGTTTCATGGATACAAAAAGGACATCAGGTAAATACCACTGAACAGTGTTTAGTCGAATTTAAAATAGGAGGATATAAATATGAGATATTATGTGATGTCATTCCCATAGATATTTGTCATCTATTGTTGGGTAGACCATGGCAATATGACAAAAATGTGGTACATGATGGGAGAAAGAACATGTACACTTTGGAGAAAAGCGGTAAGATGCACATGTTACTATCGATTAAGAAACAAGAGGTGAAAACATAGATGAGAAACACTATACTTCTCATGAGTGGGAAGGAATTTCTTAAAGAAGTCAAGAAGAAGGAAGACATGCAATTCATTGTGGTTAGGAAGTCCAGAATTGTTATGAACAACACTAGGATAGATGATTTACCAGAAGAAATACAGGAGTTGTTGGAATAATTTGTTGACATAGTAGTGGACGAACTACCTTGTTCGTTTCCACCTATCAGGAGTATAAGCCATCATATTGATCTTATAATTGAAGCCAATTTTTCAAACAAAGCAGTGTACAGGTTGACGCCGTAGGAGAATGAAGAATTTAAGAGACAAGTCTAGGACTTAATGGAAAAAGGATTGATTCGGGAGAGCTTGAGCCCATGCGTTGTTCCAATAGTGCTCATCCCATGAAAGGATGGTGGCTAGAGAATGTGTATAGACTCAAGGGAAATAAACAAAATTACCATCAGGTACAAGTTCCCATTGCCAAGGATGAACGACTTGATGGATTGCTTGGCTGGAGATTTTTTTTTTTCAAAGATTGATTTGAAAGGCGAATATCATCTGATTAGAATGAGAGAAGGTGATGAATGGAAGACAACATTCAAGACAAATGAAGGGCTATATGAATGTCTTTTCATGCCATTTGGCTTAACAAATGTGCCCAGTACTTTCATGAGGTTGATGAATGAAGTGCTGAAGTATTTCATTGGGAAATTTGTCATTGTATATCTTGATGATCTATTAATTTTCAACAAAACTAAAGAAGAACATTTAAAGCATTTAGTGGTAGTGATAAGGAGGTTACAACAAGGGAAATTGCTAATCAATATGAAGAAATAATCATTTATGAGGACATAACTCATTTATTTGGGTTTTGTTATCTCTACAAATGAATTAAAAATGTATCTAGAAAATATAAATGCGATTAAGGATTGGCCATCACTGAAGATTGTGTTTGAAGTTCGAAGCTTCCATGGTTTGGCTAGATTCTACAGGAAATTCATCCAAACTTCAGTGGAATTAGCACACCGATGATGGATACGGTGAAGAAAAGACATAAATATTTTCACTGGATGGACGAAGCAAATAAGAGCTTCAACTTGCTGAAGAAGAAGATCACTGAGTAACCAATTCTGTTTTTTCAAGATTTCAGCAAGACATTCCAGGTTAGGTGTGACATTCAAGACATTCCAAGACAACAAGTTGATCATGTATTTCATTGAAAAACTGAATGAAGCAAAGATTAAGTACTCCACGTATGACAAAGAATTCTATCCAATCATACAAGTGCTGAAGAAATGGAGACACTATTTGGTTCCCAAGGAGTTCATTTTGTACAATGATAATCATGCTTTCCAATTCATGACTCAATAGGAGAAGTTGAACCAAAAACATGCTAAATGGGTTTAATACATGCAGAATTTTACTTTTGTGATTAAGCATATTTCTGGAACTGCTAACAAAGTTGTTGACGCTTTGAGTAGGAAATATTTTCTTATGTAGGAATTCAGGGTAAAGACTTTGGGTTTTGAAAACCTCAAGGAAATGTACAAGGATGATCCAGACTTCAAAGAGGCATATGAGGCATCCAAGAATCTAATTCTCAGGGATAGAATCCAATGGACTTAATACATGATACAGGATGGATTATTGTTCAAGGGAAATCAGCTATGTATTCTGAAATACTCCATGAGTGATGCAGGAGCATCGCCAACACATCAAGTGAGCTAGCGCGGAAGCGGAGGATAGCTGGACGAGTGCCATCACACATTTTGAAATTACCTTTGAAGTATTTGTGCCATATTAAATGAATCCATTAAGATGAAGTGCACTTTTATGATGTAGACAGACCTTGAACGATTTTCTCTCATCCTTAGTAGGTAGAAGGCATTTAGGATAGTTAATGCAGGTAGATAGAATTTAATTCTAGATTAGACAGTTTTAGAGCGCAAGAGGGAAATGGGATATAGACACCCTCATTGTGCATTGTAACATTATTGAGTATGAAGAATTGGAGCATAGGGAGAATCAGAGAGCTGTGTAAGAACACCCATGTACAGATATTTGGATTAATAGAAGAATTTGATTCAAATTCATGGTTTTTGTGTTTGTTCTCTATATGTTGATGCTGAATGATATGCTCATGAATGTTTGCTTCCTATTATACATTTTCTTTATGTGTTTTGTATATGATTTCATGCTTGAGTTTGAAGTCTGAAAGGGAGAAGGAATGAGTTTCAATTGTTTCTCAATCTCAGACGGAGTTTCTAGAAGGACTGCAGTCGAAGTTGTCCGCAAGGAGTGAGTTGAGAAAGGGTTTAGACAGGGATAGATTTTGTTCTCATTTACTCAACAAGTGCAGTTTGGCACAAGATCCATGCATGGAGTGCACAGGCTGAGGAATTCTCAGGGTTGTGGACTTGAGTGAAACGTCGAGGGATTGCTGCTGCAGGTGTGCATAGAGTCGAAAGGATTCAAGCACTTGAAGTGTTTGAAGGTTGCCACAAGGAGTGCATGCAAGAGTCTTTTCCAAGATTTAGAGTTGGGAAAGCTCAAGAAGGATAAAGCCTTCAAAATTGTTGAAGGATAGTGTAGAGAAGTTGTGCCTTGAAGAGTTAGGCAGGTGTCATAAGTTTACGCTACAGGTGGACAAGTTCTGCGGAGGAACGCTTGGTCATTGGAGAAAATCGCCAAGGAGGAATGGACGGTAGGTATTCTCCGAGGAGGATTCACGACATCCCATGAGCCATCATATCTCACAGAGGAGTGGGGAAGATATAGTGAAGTATTCCTGAAGGATTCAAAGCTCAGGAGGGGCAAGACCGTAGATCCGAGCCACAAGGTCCGTCGAATTTACATGTGAATTCACATATCGGCGTTTCATGGATGGAAAATTCGTAATATTGCAGCAGGATTTGCGAAATCATGATACACGATATCCCAATGAGTAAAGGAATAGTGTGGGGCCACAGGGGTCGATCAGTGGGTAGGTGGCACGTCTTATCTAGGTTTCACAGTGAGAAGTCCCAAAACATTGACATCAGGACTCACGATGCCATGAAGTTTGAAATCCCGACAGAGGTGACGGGATGTTGAATAGTCAACTCGCACGTGCATCGGATTTTTGGCGTATCGGGAGTCAGGGTTCAAAAAATCAAGTTGCTTAACAGTGTGAGTCGTGAAATCGCGATAGGGAAAGTTCTGAAAGAAAAGAGGAAGAAGGTCAGTGTTGACTGTGTCAGGTCTCGGGGATTCGAGAGTCTAACATCTGATCACTGACCTCGCGAAGTCGCGAAGTCTGATCTCCCGATTGTAAAGAGGATATCCCATGGAGAGTTTCTTGTGGGTGTGGATTTCCTGATAGGGAATAGAAGGACCATTTAGTGTTGTTCAGGCTGAGAGGAAAGAAAAATATCCTGCGTCGACGTGGCCTTCTGACCTGTGGGTTGAGAGGTAGTGGGCATCGACATCAAGTGGTATCAGAGCTCATAAATTTTCTTTGCTTTCTGTAGAAGAGAAGAAAGATAATTCACCATGCCACCTAGGAGAAGGGACATGCAGACACCTGATCTACTAGAGGATAGGGAAATGTTGAGAAGAAGAGTCAGGTAGATGATAGATATACTCATGGAGAGGGAGATGGGTGATCTACGAGACAGACTCGAAAACATGGAGACATCGCAAAGATGCACAGCCAGTGCTGGGGATCTTAGTGATTTCGAAAGCAAAGCTGAGGCTGAACGTGAAGAGGAAGTTGCAGCCGAAGATTCATCAAATGAGCATTTGATCAGAGCTATTTCAAGGATGGGTGCAAGAGCGAAGATGGACATCCCAATTTACGAGGGAAACTTGGATGCAGAGGAACTTCTAGACTAGATTAGAGCTCTAGACACATACTTTGACTATGAATATGTCGAGGAAGATAAGAAAGTCAAGCATGTTGTCACTAGATTGAAAGGACATGTAGCATTGTGGTGGGATAAAATACAAGCTGACAGATGCTACAAGGGAAGGTCGAAGATCAAAAGCTGGGATAGAATGATCGTGAAGCTGAAGGAAAAATTCATCTCTAGAGATTATCAAATTACTCTATTTAGGAGAATGCAGAACCTAAGACAGAAGCTGATGACAATGAAAGAATACACTGAGGAATTCTACAGACTGAACATCGAGGCAGGTCATCAAGAGAGCGATGATGAAAAAGTAGCCAGGTATATGAATGGCCTGAGATATGAAATTCAGGATGAGATGAGTATGTTAACCATCCAAAGAGTGGAAGATGCTTATCAGATGGCTCTGAAATCTGAGGAGAACATGAGTCGAAATCAAAGTCAGAGGGGCCGAGGCAGAAGTCAGCCCAGAGTAAAATCAGTTGCCTAGGACAGATATCAGAATCCCAAGGAGGATTGGAAGTTCGGGTCTGAGCCTAAATGCAAACGAACTGAGAAAGGTGGAACCTAAAAGAAAGGGCCATATGTTGAACAGAGAGGGAAGCATACTGAATAGAGAGGAGATTATGCTGACAACAACACTTTTCCTTATACTATAGGTAGAGGAAGAGGAAGAGGTGGAGTAATTACATGCTTCACATGTGGAAATAATGGGCACAAGTCTTATGAGTGTCCAGATAAAAAGAAGGAAATTGGGGAAGCTCACATTGCCAGGGCACATAGGTGGGATGTTGAGGCAGAAGACGCTAAAGGTGAAAGTTCATTGATGATGCGAAAAGTCCTTTTGACACCCGAGAAGGAGTTGGAGAATTCAGTCCAAAGGACCAGACTTTTCAGGACTACTTGCAAGACCAAGGACAGGGTATGCAAGGTAATCATAGACAGTGGTAGCACAGATAATCTCATTTCTACAGAGATGGTAGAGAATATGGAGCTAGAGATGACTGATCATCCAAGCCCATACAGATTTTCATGGCTACAGAAGGGACACCAGGTAACTGTCACTAAACAATGTTTATTTTAGTTTAAGATAGGAGGTTATAATGATAAGATCTTGTGTGATGTCATTCCTATGGATGTTTGTCATCTATTGCTGGGTAGGCCATGGCAATATGACAGAAATGTGATTCATGATGGAGGAATGAACACATACACCCTAGAGAAGAATGGGAGGACACACATGTTACTTCTAATCAAGGATAAGGAGGTGAATCCAAAAGTAAGCAACACTGTACTTCTCATGAGTGGGAAGGAACTTCTAAGTGACGTGAAGAAGAAGGAGGATCCACAGTTCATTTTGGTCAGAAAACCGAGGATTGTGTTGACTAGCACAAGGGTGGATGATTTACCAGAGGAGGTTCAGAAACTGCTGGAAGAGTTCGTTGACATTGTAGTGGATGAATTACCTCGTTCATTGCCATCGATAAGAAGTGTGAGTCATCATATCGATCTCATACCAGAAGCCAATTTTCCAAATAAATCCGCATACAGGTTGACACCGCAAGAGAATGAAGAGGTTAAGAGGCAATTCGAGGAGTTCTTGGACAAAGGATTGGTCAGGGAAAGCTTGAGTCCATGTGTTGTTCCAACAATACTTAGTCTGAAGAAAGATAGAGGCTGGAGGATGCGTACTGATTCAAGGGTGATTAACAAGATAACCATCAGGTATAGATTTCCATTGCCGAGGATGGATGATTTGACGGACTGCTTGAGTGGAGAAAAGTATTTTTCAAAAATTCATTTGAAAAGCGGTTATCACCAGATCCACATGAGAGAGGGTGATGAATGGAAGACATCATTCAAAAAAAATGAAGGTTTGTATGAATGGCTTGTTATTCTATTTGGCTTAACAAATGCACCGAGTACCTTCATGAGGTTGATGAACGAAGTCCTAAAGGAGTTCATCGGGAAATTTGTCATTGTGTATTTAGCTGACATACTGGTTTTCAGTAAAATAGTGGTGGAGCATCTGAATCATTTGGCTACAGTGATGCAAAAACTACAGCAGGAGAAGCTGTTGATAAATATGAAGAAGTCCTCATTCATGAAGACAGAGCTCATTTACTTGGGGTTTGTTATTTCATCAAATGAGTTGAGGATGGATCCAGATAAGGTGGAGGTAATCAAGAATTGGCCATCACCGAAGAATGTTTTTGAGGTGAGAAGTTTTCACAGATTAGCTAGTTTCTACCAAAATTTCATCAGGAATTTCAGTGGAATTAGCACAGCAATGATGGACACAGTAAAGAAAATACACAATTTTTTTCACTGGACTGAAGAGGCTGAAAAGAGTTTCAATCTATTGAAGAGGAAGATTACGGAACAACCATTTTTGGTGTTGCCGGATTTCCAGAAGACATTCCAAGTGAAATGTGATGCAAGCAGATTTGAAATTAGGGAAATATTAAGTCAAGAAGACAGGCTGATAGCATACTTCAGTGAGAAGCTGAATGAGGCGAAAGTGAAGTACTCCACTTATGACAAGGAGTTCTATCCTATCATCCAGGCACTGAAGAAATGGAGGCATTACTTAATACCCAAGGAGTTTGTATTATACAGTGATAATCATGCACTGTAGTTTGTAACTCAACAAGAGAATTTGAATCAGAAACATGTCAAATGGGTTGAGTATATGTAGAAATTCACTTTTTTGATTAAACATATTTATGGTACTGCTAACAATGTTGTTGATGCTTTGAGAAGGAAGTGTTTGCTGTTGCAGGAATTCAGAGTCAAAACATTAGGTTTTGATGATCTCAGGGACATGTACGCAGATGATCAGGATTTCAAGGAAGCATATGAAGTAGCTGAGAATCCATTTCTCAGAGACCGAAGCCAATGGGTAGAGTATCTGATCTAGGAAGGATTATTGTTTAGAAGTAATCAACTGTGTATTCTGAAATGCTCCATGAGGGAGAATATGCTGAAGGAGAAACATAGTGGAGGATTAGCAGGGCACTTTGGTCACGAAAAGACATTCGTAAAGCTGAATGAGTTATATTTTTGGTCGGGAATGCGAGCATATGTCAAGATATTTGTAGAAAGATGTAGAATTTGCCAGCAATTGAAAGGGAGGAAACTGAATGTGGGGTTTTACCAACCATTGCCCATACCAGAAAGGTCATGGGATGCAATTAGCATGGATTTTGTATTGGTGTTTCCAAGAACACAAAGAGGTGTTGACTCAATCTTTGTGGTGGTGGATAGATTTTCCAAGATGGCACACTTTATTGCATGTAAGAAGACTAGTGATGCAACTCACATTGCAAATCTGTTTTTCAGAGAGTTCATTCAAATTCATGGGTTGCCAAAGAGTATAGTTTCGGATGGAGATACATAGTTCATAGGGAATTTTTGGAGGACATTATGGAAGAAGCTGGGAACTAGCTTGTCATTTAGTTCGACTTATCATCCTCAGACAGAAGGTCAGACAGAAGTGGTAAGCAAAAGTCTAGGAGACTTGCTGAGGAGCTTGGTGACAGAACACCACAGCCAGTGGGACAACATATTACCATAGAAAAAGTTTCAATATAATGACTCGGTTAACAAGAGCATAGGCCAAATTCCATTTCAGATTGTTTATGGCATGCAGCTGAGAGGAATTTCTGAACTCAGGGATTCAGAACAGACTACGACTAGGAGTGCTAGTGAAAAAGAATTCGTAGAGGTGATGAAAGAACTTCACAGCCAGGTGAAGGAGTGACTGCAGAATTCAAATCAAGAGTATAAACGCAGAGCCGATCAGCACAGAAGACAACTTCAGTTTGAAGTTGGTGACTTAGTACTGGCACATTTGAGGAAGGAAAGGTTCCTGAGAGGAACATATAATAAATTGAAAATGAAGAAAATCGGGCCATGTAGGGTCTTGAAGAAATTTGGGGCAAATGCTTATGATATTGAATTACCCAATGGTTCGGATTTGTACCCATATAGAGATAAAGACACAGAAACTGGAGATGAGTAGCCAATGATCCAGTGGATGAAACAGATGCCAGTTGCAGATAAACTACAGATGGAGTGCATACTGGACAAGAGAGTGAGTGATAGGACTAGGCGAAAGCAATACTTTGAGTATCTGGTCAAATGGAAGAACCATCTAGTTGAAGATGCCAGCTAGGAGAAGGAAGTAGAGATCCAAAAGCATGGACAGACTGTGAAGGAGCTTAGGGATAGGATCCCATGAAATTTTTCAAGCCGAGGAGTATGATGCAAGAGCATCGCCAACACATCAAGCGAGCTAGCGCGGAAGAGGAGGATAGATGGATGAGCACCAACACACATTTTGAAATTACCTTTGAAGTTGCTGCACCATCTTAAATGAAGCCATTAATATGAAGCACACTTCTATGATGTAGATGGACGTTGAGTGATTTGCTCTCATCCTTAGTAGGTAGAAGGCATTTAAGATAGTTAATGCAGGTAGATAGAATTTAATTCTAGATTAGACAGTTTTAGAGCACAAGAGGGAAAGGGGATATAGACACCCTCATTGTGCGTTGTAACATTATCGAGTATGAAGAATTGGAGCACAGGGAGAAGCAGAGAGCTGTGTAAGAACACCCATGTACAGATATTTGGATTAATATAATAATTTGATTCAAATTCATGG
>JASDQU010029712.1:38146-52486 GCA_032191745.1 Picea mariana | reverse complement strand
GAATTATGAAAGGGAGAAGGAATGAGTTTCAATTATTTCTCAATCTGAGACAGAGTTCCTGCAAGGACTGTAGTTGAAGTTGTCCGCAAGGAGTGCATTGACAAAGAGTTCAGATAGGGATAGCTTTTGTTCTCATTTACTCAATAGGTACAGTTTGTCACAGGAGCTGTGTAAGGAGTGCGTAGGCCAAGGAAGTCTCAGGGTTGTGGACTTGAGTGAAATGTCGAGGGACTGTTGTTGTAGGTGTGCGCAGAGTCAAAAGGATTCAAGCACTTGAAGTGTTTGAAGGTTACCACAAGGAGTGCGTGCAAGAGTCTTTTCCAAGATTAAGAGTTGGGAAAGCTCAGGAGGGATAAAGCCTTCGAATTTGTTGAAGGACAGTGTAAAGAAGCTGTGCCTTGAAGAGTTAGGCAAGCGTCGTAAGTTTACGCTGCAGGTGGACAAGTTTCGGGGAGGAATGCTTGGTCATTGGAGAGAATCGCCAAGGAGGAACAGACGGTGGGTATTCTCCGAGGAGGATTCGCGACATCCCATGAGCCATCAGATATCACAGAGGAGCGGGGAAGATATGGTAAAGTTTCCTTGAAGGATTCAAAGCTCAGGAGGTGCAGGACCATAGATCTGAGCCACAAGGTCCATTGGATTTACATGTGAATTTGCATATCGGGGTTTCGTGGGTGGAAACTCTATAATATTGCACCAGGATTCATGAAATCACGATACACGATATCCCAATGAGTAAAAGAACAGTGTGGGGCCACAGGGGTTTATGAGTGGGCAAGTGGCACGTCTTATCGAGGTTTCGTAGTAAGAAGTCCTGAAACATTGACATCAGGATTCACGATCCCATGAATTCTGAAATCCCAATAGAGGTGACGGGATGTTGAATAGTCAACTCACGCGTGCATCAGAGTTTCGGCGTATTAGGAGTTAGGGTTCAGAAAATCAAGTTTCTTAACAATGCGAGTTGCAAAATCACGATAGGGAAAGTTCCAAAAGAAAAGAGGAACAAGGTCAGCGTTGACTATGTCATGTCTCAGGTATTCGAGAGTCCAATGTCTGATCACTAACCTCGCGAAGTCACAAAGTCCGATCTCCTGATTGTAAAGAGGAGATCCCGTCGAGAGTTTGTTGTGGGTGTGGATTTCCTGATAGGGAATAGAAGGACAGTTTATTGTTCTTCAAGATGAGAGGAATGAAAAATATCTTGCGTCAACTTGGCCTTCTGACCTACAAGTTGAGAGGTAGTGGACATCAACATCAATGATGGAGAATTTTCTGAAGCAAAAGTATAGCGGAGGATTGGTCGGACACTTCGATCATGATAAAATGTTTTGAAAGTTGAATGGTTCATATTTCTGGCTAGGGATGAGGACATATGTGAAGAAATTTGTGGACAGGTGCAGAATTTGTCAGCAGATGAAAGGAAAGATGCAGAACACAGGGTTATACCAACCATTACCCATACTGGAAAGGCCATGGGATGTTGTGAGCATGGATTTCATATTGGGACTGCTAAGGACACAAAGGGGATATGATTCAATATTTGTAGTGGTAGATATATTTTCAAAGATGGCACATTTCATACCATGCCGGAAAACTAATGACGCAACTCATATTGTGGAACTGTTTTTCAGGGAAGTCATTAGACTTCATGAATTGCCAAGGAGTATCATTTATGATTGAGAGACCAAGTTCATCGGACATTTCTGGAGGACCTTATGGAATAATTTGGGGACAAATTTGTCTTTTATCTTAGAATATCATCCTCATACGGATGGACAGACAGAGGTCGTGAACAAGAGCTTGGGATATTTGTTAAGGAGCTTAGTCATTGAACACCACAGTCTATGGGATCACATTCTACCACAGGCGGAATTCACTTACAATGATTCACTCAATAGAACCACAGGGAAAAGTCCATTCTATATTGTATATGGAATGTATCCAAGGGGAGTTTCTGAATTGAAATATTCAGAACAAGCTGAATTCAAGAGTGCTAGTGCAGAGGACTTTGTAGAAGGAATGAAGGAGCTTCACAGTAGAATTAACGATTGATTACAGAGTTCAAGTCAAGAGTACAACCGTAGAGAAGATCAACACAGGAGAGAACTTCAATTCTAAGTTGGTGATTTAATTCTTGCACATTTGAGGAAGGAGAGGTTCCCAAGGGGAGCATACAAGAAGATGAAGATGAAAAAGATTGGACCGTGCAAGTTCATAAAGAAATTTGGGACAAACGCATATGAGATTGAATTACCCGATGGGGTTGGAATCTCACTGATATTCAATATCATGGATTTGTACCCTTATAGAGCTGAAGACGAAGGAGCATATGATAAAAAAGAAAATATTCGATGGACAAAACAAATGCTTGTAGCCGAAAGCCACAAATGGAAAGCATAATTGACCAGAGGATTAGAAAAAGACCAAGAGAAAAGAGTATTTTGAATACTTGGTTAAATGGAAAGGACGTCTAGTTGAAGATGCTAGTTGGGAGGATGAAACAACAATTGAAAAGCATGGACAAATAGTGAAGGAACTCGTGAACATGAGTTCATGAAAATTTTCAAGCGAGGGAGTATGATGCAAGAGCATCGTATAAAGCCAAAGACACATGCCTAACCAAAGGAGACAGCTGGAAAAGCACCAACGCACATTTTGAAGTTTTTTGAAGATTTATGAATGGACATTAATGTAAAAGCTAGGGAAGCGTACATACTTTTGTGTTTTGGATATTGTAAACAAATCTTGAGCATTTCTCTCATCTGTCGAATGTAGAGGCATTTGTACGTAATGAGTGAAAGTAGGTGATTTAATTTAATAGATTAGACAGTTTTGGGAGCGTAGGAGGTAGGAAGGAAAACATATGATAGACACCCTCAACCCTTTTATCATGGTAACATAATTCATAATTCATAAGCTGTAGAGTTGCAGAGAGGAATATAGGAGGACAAAGAATTTTATGCATTTTTAGTTTCTATTGGCCCTGTACAGGAGCATTGGATTTAATAGAAGAAAGTTTTGATTCCAATCTATGTGTTTTTTATGGTTGTTGGAGCCAACTGTTAAATGGTATGTTGCAGACTTGTTTGCATTCTCTGTGTTCATTCTATTTAAATGCCAATGTGTGTGTGTATGCTTTAGAATTCTAAGTTGAATGTTTGAATTCTGGATAAGGGGTGAATGAGTTTCAGTTGTTTCTATTTCTAAGAACTCCTGCAAAGAGTGCAGTGGAGGGTTCGCAAGGAGTGCGTCCACCAGGTTCTATGTTTCATCTCAGGACCCTCAGAAGAGATTCAAATTGTGTCTTTACAGGAAAAGAGTGCTAGCAGAGCACAAAGACATGTAAGGTGTGTGCAGGTCAGGTAGAGTCTTGGATTTTACAAATCCAACAGAGAAATTGAGATACTGTTGTTGCAGGGAGTGCATGGAGTTAAAGACCCTAAATAACCAAAGGTTATTTGAAAAATTGCTGCAACGAGTGCATGCAAGGACCCTTTTGGACGCCTTGAGTTTGCAAGTGGAAGCTCAGGAGGGTTAGAACCTCTCAATTGTTCCAATGGGAGATGGAGATTGAATTGGTTCAAAGGAGTTAAGTTATGGAGGAAGGATGCCAGGTCATCTAGCTAGAAGTCCTTGAGAAGTTGAATCTCATGGTTGAATCACTTCAAGAGGAAGTGTCGAAATCTCATGAACCATTGTATCTCTTAGAACAATGAAGAGATTAGGACTGAGTGTCTTTTGAACACCCATAATCTTAGGAGGAATAGTGACCGTCAGATTCATATCAATAATAACCGTTGATATCGTATGTGAATTCACGTATCGAAATTCAAGGAATCGAGTGAGCAATGGTTTGGGTCAGGTGTAGTAGATTTTCAGTTGGCAAAATATCAATACAGCTAGGATCATTGGATAGAGGGAGGCGCACATCCATCGATCTCTCCGAAGTACGATTTCGGAGCTGGGGATCCACAGATGAAGAGGAATAGTTGTTGGTTTCCCACTTGAGTCGCAAAAGCCGAAAAATCTTTGTGGACAGGTGGCATGAACTCACCCTGTAAGTAGAGTAAAGTAGAAGTGACAAGTGGTGTGCACCCATCGCTTTGGGTAGAGTCAACCTTCATTGATGGACCACATTTTGGGGATTCACAAGGGGAGGACATGAGAAGTTGGTGCTCCAACTCGCGAAGTTGCGAGTTGTGAAAGGTGCTTGTATAAGGATTGGCTATGGTCCTATAGGAAAAGGGGCTTAAGAGAGGGGATTTCACCTTAGCCCATTTTCATTTCGTGTTTTGGCTATTTGCAAGGGCCAGGGAATAGTATTCAAAATGCCCCAACTCACGAGACCTGAAATCTTTTGTGGGATTAGGTAAGGAGTTTAAAAAAACCCTTGTTAAGGTTTAGAGAAGATCTTGCGTGGATATTAGCATGAGGGCAAGAGGTCTGGACTAGAGAGGTTAGGACCCTAAGTCCTATGTCTATTTTAATTCCAATTTAATACCAAGTATAAACTTATACCCACATATAAATGCTAGCATGACTTAAAAATTGAAAGAAAAATGTTAGATTGTGGGGTCTGTCATTTTAGAAAAAAACTATGTGCACTGGGTGTCAGGATGGGTATTAATGTCATTGTTGAAATTCATAACTTAAGTAAACCATCATAGTTTAAGAATGTAAATAAGTCTATTTTTAAGGAATTGAAGGTTAATGTCCCTTAGAAGATTTTTTTTTTATGACGAAATTTAGTTACATTACATATGGTATAAGAGCGAAGGTTACACTACTTGGAACTTGAATAGGGCCAAATTAATTACTTAGAACATATATATGTTTAAGTAAAAAATAAATAAATAAATACAAACCATTACTGTTACAAACAAAATCTCTTTTTTATTTTGTGTTAGTCATGGTAGACCAGGATGATGCATAAATCAGACTTGAGGGGAATCCTAAAAAAAACCGCATGATGATCCGAGATAGAATAGTGAAGAGAGATCACCCATTGAAGTTTTGGAAATAATGAGGAATCTCATCATTGAGATGCAAGTTTTCAAAGCAGACAAAGAGAAAATGAAAAGGGCACAAGAAGAGCAGCAGGAAATAAATGAAGTCCTGCTGTGTAGTATTGTGACAAAGAAAATCCAAAAGGATGAGAACCATGAAGAAGAGGTCAGTAAAAGGGCCTCCAAGAATTCTGGTCTTGAAGCACAAAAAGGGGATAGTTCATATGAAGTTACACCTTCAGCTGATGATAAAACAAAAGAAGACAGAAAAAGGAAACAGGTAGATCATATTAAGAGAGAATTTAAGAAAATAAAAACCGCTACCTTTGATGGGGAATATAGAACAGGGGAGGAACTTGAGGCATGGTTATTAGAAATCAATAATTATTTCTAGATCTACAAATATAACAACAACATGAAGGTCATAATGGCTATCTATAACTTGAAAGGAAAATCCAAGATTTGGTGGAAAGATCTGAAATTCGCCAAGGTCCTAAAGGATAAATAGATGCAATGGTCAGACTTTAAGAAATATTTCAAGAAACAGTACCTATATGAAAGTTACTATGAAAGAAAAAAATAATAATTTTATGAGCTACGAGTTGGTCAAATGTCTATGGAGGATCTCATAATCAAATTCCTAGAATTACTAAGGTTCATACCTTATAGCCAAAAGGACAAAGTAAAAATCCAGCGGTTAATAGGATTTTTACCACAATCTTACAAGGACATAATCGAGTTGTATGACCCCAAGTCCTTGAGTGAAGTATTCAGGAAAGATCGAATGTGATACGACCAATACAAATAGCAGGTAGAATTTCCCAAAGCTTGGAATGATAAGAAACAAGACCGAATGAACCAATGGAAGAAAAGATACCATCCAACTCCATATCAAAATGCATCAAAAACCTTTCCAAGAAAATATTTTCACTCCAACCATCCAAATACGCAAGGTGGCGGTAAACTGGTAAATCTGGGAACAAAGAAATTTGGGGACAACCCGTGTGAACCATTAAAGTATTGGGAATGTGGACAACCTTATATAAGAAGGAATTTTCCATGTTTAAATTCATCAACAAGAACTGTTGTTCACAATTTGCAGGAAGCCTCGATGGTGGGAGATGTGGGCAGAAGGTTGCATCAGATAAATGCATCCATGGATGGCCGACAAGCTAACCACCAGTCCTCTATGGTGGAAATTGAGGTTAAAATAAATAACAATCAAATATTTGTTTTAATTGATCCTTGAGCCACGTTAAGTTATATCACTCCTGGTGTATTAAAGTCAAATAAACTTAATAAAATGAGACACAAAAAATCGTGGCTGGTACAACTAACAACATAAACTAAAAGGACAGTGGTTGACTTTATTTCTGATTATGAGTTCAGCTTAGGTGGTCAAAACATAAGGACAAATATGAACATTCTACCACTAGTATCTTATGATGTAATTATTGGAATGGATTGGTTAGAAAAGCATAAAGCAGTGCTAGATTGCTATGAAAAAACACTCAAGCATAAAGATGAAAATGACACGTTTAGGACAGTTCAAGGTATACGAAAACAAGTCTCAATTAGATAGATTTCAACAATGCAATTAAAGAAATTCATGAGAAAGGGTTTTCAAGTTTATGCCATCCAAGTAACAAACCTATTAGAAAAAGAAAATAAACTCAACTTGGAGGATTTCATTGTGTTGCATGATTTCAAAGACGTGTTTGTTGATGAAATACTTGAATTACCCCCTAGAAGGGAGATATACTTTTCTATCGACCTACTACCTAGTTCAGACCCTATCTCTAAAGAACCTTACCGAATGAGTTTTCCAAAATTGACAGAACTAAAAATTCAACTACATGAATTATTGGACAAAGAGTATTTCAGACCAAGTGTTTCCCCATGGGGAGCACTAGTCCTCTTTGTTAAAAAGAAAGACATAACTCTGAGATTATGCATCGATTAGAGACAATTAAACAACATGACTATTAAGAACAAGTACCCCTTACCTAGGATAAATGATATGTTCAATCAAGTAGGTGGGGAAAATATTTTCTTGAAATTGGACTTATGATCTGTTTATCATGAGGTTAGGATAGAAGATGAAGAGATAAGTAAAATAATATTTCAAACGAGATATGGACATTACAAATTTGCGGTTATACCTTTGAGACTCACTAATGTGCCAACCACATTCATGTGTTTAATGAATACTATTTTTAGTGAGTACTTGCACAAATTCGTACTGGTATTTGTTGATGATATTCTGGCATATTCTAAAATAGAAGAAGAACACCAAGAACACTTAAGAATAGTTCTAAAAACTTTAAGGAAGCAGAAATTGTATGCTAAATTTGATAAGTGTGACTTTTATCAGAAGAAAATAAAATACCTAGGACATGTAATATCTGCAGAAGGTATTGCAATCGATCTTGAGAAAATAAGGTCCATCATGGAATGGCTGATACCGAAGGATGTAGCACATATTCTGTCATTCATGGGAATCACCAGATATTATCACCAATTTATAGAGGGATTTTCCAAAATTTCTTACCCTATCACATCATTACAAAAGAAAGGAACCAAGTTTAGCTGGTCACAGAAGTGTCAATACAGTTTTAATAAGTTAAAGGAATTGTTAACAACCGCACCCATTTTAAAGGTAGCAGATCCAAATAAAGACTTCACCATCTGTGTAGATGCAAGTAAAGAAGGCCTAGGTGGTTTCCTAACTCAAGAAGGGAACGTAATTTGTTATGAGTCCTGCAAACTAAAGGAACACGAGTGTAACTATGTCACTCATATCTTATAATTGACAGCGGTAATACATGCCTTAAAAATGTGGCCACACTACATAATGGGAAAAAGATTCCTATTATTGACAGATAATAGTGGTGTGAAATATTTGTTTAGTCAGTTAGACGTTATTGCAAGGAAAGAAAGATGGCTAGCCGTCTTGAGTGAATTTGATTTTTAGGTAAGACATATCAAGGGTAAGGGAAATAAATTAGTCGATGCTTTGAGAAGAAGAGTTCACGGGTTGTTTGAAAGAAACATTAGTAGGGAAGAAAGGGATCTTGAACAGAGGATAAAGATTGCAGGTAATAACGACGAAAATTACACTAAGACAGTGGAAGAATTACAAAAACTACAGAAAATTCAGACAAAGAAGACCTGAGTTTGGACAAGAATGGTTTACTATGGTTTAAAAATAGGATATACATACTAGATTCGACAGAATTAAAGTTAACAGTCTTGGATGAAGTGCATCATAAACCATATTCTGGTCATCTAGGATACCAAAAAACAATAATAGCACTGAGAAAGTTATTTTATTGGCCTAATATAAAGGGAGAAACAACATAATACTTAGCTAAGTGTCAAGATTGTCAGCAAGTAAAAGTCGAACACCAGCATCCAACTGGCATGTTGTAGAAATTACCAGTGTCGGAATGGAAATGGGAGACTATATCACTGGAATTTATTACAGGTTTGCCTAGAACTCATAAACAAAATTATTCTATTATGGTGGTAATCGATAAACTTAGTAAGTATCCACACTTTATTCCTATAAAGTATACTTTTAAAGCTATTAACATTGCTGAAATATTCATGAAATAAATTTTTAGGCTGCATGGTATTCCTAAAATGGTGATTTCGGATAGAGACGTAAAATTTACATTTTCTTTTTGGAAAGATTTTTTTGCAAGGATAAATACTAACTTGAATTTCAGCACGATTTATCATCCACAAATGGATGGACATACTGAATGAACAAACCAAATCATAGAAGATATGCTCTGCATGTATGTAAGAACAAAACCAAGAAACTGGGAAGATTGCCTACACTTGGTAGAATTTGCATACAAGAATGGGTACCAAACTTCGGCTAAAATGCACCCCTTCAATATATAGTATGGCAAAAAGTGTAAGACTCCAATTAGATGGGTTAACCTAGTTGACAGACTCATGGTTGGACCAGAAATGTTCTAGGAAATGGAGAGTACGGTAAGAAAGGTACATCAGAACTTAAAAGAGGCATAGGACAGACAAAAGAGTTATGTGAACTAGAAAAGAAGACACTTGGAGTTTCAAGTGGGAGACCATGTTTACTAAAAAATCGAAGCCTGGAAAACTTCGCTAAATGTAGGGAATTGTGCCAAGTTGACACCCAGGTTTTGTGGGCCCTTTGATATACTAGCTTGAATTGGACCCGTAGCATACCAACTTGCACTTCAGGCCAATCTAAAAATTCATAATGTATTGCATGTTTCTTTATTAAAGAATTATCTTCATGACCCTACTCATATGATCGATTGGAACTTGGTGTAGGTGGAAACAAAAGGCAAGTTCCAGGAAGAACCTATACACATTCTGGAACAGAGAGAAATAACACTTCGAAATAGAATTGTTGCCTAGGTAAAAGTGCAATGGAAACACTTTAGCCCTGAGGAGGCCACTTGGGAGTTGGAGGGAGATTTGTTGAAATCTCATCCAATCTTGTTCCAAGGAAGGAACAAACACTGAGGATGTTTTTTTATTGAAGGGGGAAAGGATGTGACATATCCAAAAGTAATTTATTTTTATGTTTGATATTTCTTAGGAAAGTTATTCTATTTTTGGTAAATTCAAAATTGGAATTTTTTTGCCATTTTTGGCAATTCCAAATTTGGGATTTAATTAACTATAATTAATGATTATGATTGTTGGGAATAGACCTGATTTTACTCAACTAACTTCTTGACTATGACACTTGTATGAGACAAAAAAATTTATAATTATTGATGGAAGACAAATGGAACAACCATGTTGAAATCAGTAGACCATGACTCCATGAGTGGGGTACATGTTGTAACTACCTTAGGGATAATTGTTACAAGTGGAAAATCAAGAATTTGGCCATTGGCAGCCCCTAAAAATTAGGGATTTGGAAAGCTGGAAAAATTCCCAAGGGAGGGAAAAGACCTACGCAAAAATGAATTTGGATATATGGCATATGTGACGAGGTAGGATGTTGCCTAGTATGTTGGGGGGGAAAGGAAATATATCTCTTGCTGTTATGAACACTACTGGCTGAGTGTGAGGCAAGGCGAGGACAGCTGGAAATGAAAAGAATTGGCTAAGGAGTAGTTCCAAGTTAGCCCTCATGGATTCATGGTCAGGCTATGGGGTGAATAGAACAAGTGATTTGGATGTCCTGTTCTAAGGTTGGGAGGGACCTGGTTGTTCCCTTTGTTGTTCCAGTACTTATCCAGATATGTTCATCTACTCCCCCTCTTATTATATTTTGATTGTTGAAATGATTATACATGCCCTCTACTTCTAGATGTATACCCTATTATACATATGTGAATAAATGGAAATTTTAGAGTTACTATATGCTACTTGTTCCAGACATAATTATGTTCTACTAAAGGTTGCATTTATAATCTTATGGCATGTTATCTATTGTAGGAACCATCTATTATGTTAAAGAATGCATCTATTTAGTTACTGTAGGTGATCTATTGTAGGAATATAACTATTATGTTAAGAAATGGACTTATAAAGCGATTGTGTATTATTTGTGGTAGGAATAGATCTAAATAGTAAATAGTGTTGTAAAGCCATTGTGTATTAGTCTTGGCAAGGACAGAGTTGTTTTATATAAAGTTATAATTTAGCCAAGAAGATACAAAATACAAATTCTGGAAAATCCCTAACTATCATAAGATCATACACTTATAAGATATTCAAGTTATGTATTAAAAATTTAACGTGTATAGATTAAAATCCAAAATTGGGACAAAACTCTACTATGATAGGAATTCACTAAGTATATATAGCTATATGAATATAGTTATGAAATATATGCATTTATATTCAGCAATCGATACAGTAGTCGATATAGAAATGGAAATACATAATTAGAAGAGTTTTGTACACATATTAGATAATTAATATGTAAACTTTTTAACAGTTATGTAGAATCAGCTGTAGAAAATAAAGTATCAAAATAATGGTCATATATATATAAAGAAAGATCTATGGATATATTTACAAAGTCACATCTATAACTGTCTACAACGATATCATCATAACTTTTAAATATCTATTGCTTAGATTCAACCAACATTGACTATAGTAGGGAAAATAAATAGTTTCAGATAGTCACGACATCTTCAGGAAACCTTGAGCATAGATTGGAAGGGAAACGAACGGTTCAGACTAACTTTTTACATTTACGGAATAAAACGTTACAAAAGTAAACAAAGGAATTAATACATCCAAAACCTTTTTATTCGTTATACCTAGGATATACTATGATAAAGGTCGAAAGCAAAGCCACAGGAATGTATAAAAATATGTATTATTCACAATATTATTTATTGCAGAATGTTGAAGAACAATTATATTATGCAAAGAAAATCTATTCGTATTTCCATTCCAATACTGTTTCAAATAATGACATAGTAAAGTTAAATATAATCATTCATCCAAATAAAAAAATTTAAGGTTTGACTCTCTTACTCGGCTGTGAAGGCAAGTAACAGAGGTAAAGTGTGACATCCCCAAAAATAAAATATTTTGAAATTTAAAATTTGCTGGAAATTTATTCCGTTTTGACTCAACTAACTATTTGACTATGACACTTGTATCACAACAAAATATTTTATATTGATTACAGGAGTAAAGACAAAACATACATGTGAAATTTAGCTAACCATGACTCCATGAGTGGGGAACATATTGGAACTACCCCTAGGCTGATTTTTACAAGTGGAAAATCAGTGATTTGGCCATTGGCAGCCCCTGAAAATCAGGGATTTAGAAAGTTGCGAAAATTTCCAAGGAAGGGAAAGAGACCTAGGAAAATTGATAAATAAGCATATGTGAGGAGGCAGGACACTCCCAAGTATGCTGAGAAAAGAGATTGATCTATTTTCCTTGCTGTTATGAAGACTGAATGAGTGTGAGGCAAGAAGGATCTACCGAAATTGAAGGACATTGTTGATGAGGAGTTTGAAAGTTCACCCTCATGGGTTCATGGTCAGGCTAAGGGGTGAATTGGGCAAGTAGTTTTGGCTACCCTATTCTACGGTTGGAAGGAACGTGGTTGTTCACTTTGTCTTCTCGCGAGTTTGGTTCAGATATGTTAAATTCCTTCTTTGTTTTGAATAATTTTAGATATTTGACATTATGCATCTGTTAGTGTTAAGTTGAATAATTTCCTTGGATGATATATGTTCATTTGTCTGAAGTTACAGTCAAAAGTTAAAAGCATTCTTGGCAAAACTGCCCACCTACACCTGAACTTGAAAGAACAGATGAATAATTAGGAATTGAATGATGTGTATATACGTTACATAACAACTCGCATATATATATATGATTACAACTCATTATATGATATAGGTATGATTATATTAATATGGGTTCTGTATGTTATATATTGGATAGTCATCAATTCTATTAAAGAGAGATACTTATATTACTACCATAAGGGTGAACCATTGTCATTACGGGTCCCATCTATGAGTGTATAGATTTATAAACAACACCTATTGTCTATTATAGAAATAGAATTAACTCTAGGGTGTGAATGAAATTACAAATTACTGTGTCTTAGTGGAGCCTAGGATAGATCTATTTTCTGTCGAAAACAATCAAATTCATCTCGCAACTTCTGAAACTTTCAGTTCTGGTAATACCTCTACCAATTATGAGATCATCATGAGTCATATGAATTTTTTTAAAAGGTTTATTCTTGAACGGACTTTCGAACCTGTGCAAACATTTATAGAAAACTTGACAAATATCAGAGGTTTTATATTCCTGGTTAACTGTACAAATTTAAAGATAGAAAACTATTTAGGGTTTACGGAGTACCAAATACCCTTACAACTATGGTTAGGGATACATATGCATGTGTTCATTTAATAAATATTATAATGAATGGCATAGAATTAGTAGCATATATTTATGAAAGGAGTATGTTAGAATCGAAACACAGTACCATAGCCCGCTTTACAATGATAAAATTCAGGTTTTCTTAATACATGAATTGTATATTCCAGCTACGATGATTTCACAAGAAAACAAAGAAAACAATTAATTCAGACTTTCGCACATTCGTAAATAGGGATTTTAGTTACAGAAAAATTGGAGTATACTTGGATTATAACGCAGAATAAAGATCAGTCTGAACTACAATAGATCCAAGATGAAATATCACAAGAGAAAACATAGGAGTTTTATTATCAACACTCGTTTAGTTATGTCAAATATCTAGGATGCCAAAACAAATTGAAATAAGGCTACAAGAGATGGAACTAAAATACCATTCTTAAATTCTTTTCATTTCATAAATGTCGATAAAACAATCCATTATAGGAAGGGAATTTAACATATTCTTACTTCGAATAATTCTTAATACAAACTGTAGTAAGAAATAGATTTGATGTTGAGTAATAAGTTAAAACTGATTCTCGAAATTCGACTATGAAAAGGAGTAACGAAGTTAAAAGCTAACACACAGAGAACCATTTATAGAAATGGTTGCATAGTTGAATTCTTCTATCTTCAACTGTGTAATTCTATCTGAAAAGAACAAAATGGAACCTGAGTACCTATTGAAGGGGTGAGATTCTTGTACACGTATCCTCGCATAGTCAAAACCCCTGCACAAGAATTGAAAAGAATAACCCTTAGATTTTGAATAACAGAAAATACAAATAAAATAAACGAAAGAAAACGAGTAACCTTAGGAAAGGGAGTATTCCAAACTGATAATTAACTTAAGTGGAGGGATATGACACCGTTTTCCATTGCCAAAAGCCACGAAATTCTCCAGAATTGGAAGAGGAGAGGAGTGCCAGTCTCCCTGATGGGTACCCCTCGCAAAACCGAAAGGGGCCCATCATTAGTGTAAGAATCAACGAATGAACGAAACATTATTTGAATAAAAGAGCCATCACACGAATACTGAAAACTGAACAATGTGCATAATAAATTTAAAATACCAAAACCATATTACAGTAATTTAAAGAAAACAATAGAATAAGACCAATGTTCTATCTAACACTCTGTAATAAATTAAAAGAAACACAGATTCAATACGATGTTGAAACCCAAAATGTGCATGCCCTTTTAGGATTCTCGGAAAGAGCAAGGGGCCATGCAAAACATAACCCGAACACCTTTAAACAAGGATCGATGAATCATGTTTTCTCTTCACAGTCCGGACTAACATAACTACCAGAGAGGTTCCAGTTTTATAAAATAATTTGGTTTGACATACAGACGTATCTAAGGCCCTAACACAGTCAAAAATATGTTTTCTTTCTGATGA
>JASDQU010029712.1:23552-37532 GCA_032191745.1 Picea mariana | reverse complement strand
CAACCCTCCAGTTTGGGGTCACTTTTATCAATAGTAAAACCAACAAGGTGAATACTCAAACAATTATTTCAACCCCTTCTTTGTGTCTCTATATTTTTCGGGGTCTGAAGTTTAGGCTTATACGCATTATGAATGTGGATGTTAATCAATGGGATAGAAAACTAAGTATTAGACCTACGTTAATTCACATTTCCACAAAGTATTAACTTGTAACCATTTACTAGAACGAGTATAACCTAAATGAGTAACACTAGACGGTGGAAAGAGAAACTGAATGCACAGGGTATCACAGTTTTAAATGTTAAGGCTTTAAATCTATCATATAGCCTTAGAGCGTAACTCTCTTAAAGTTTTTTTTTTCTTATGATGAAATTGAGGTTTATTACATATGGTATTAGAGAAAAAAGTTACAACACTGGGCCTGAACAGGACCACTTTCGTTGCTTAATAGATATTCGGTTTTATATAAAAACTAATAAATATTTTGATTACAAACAGAAAAATCTTTTTTTTTTGGTGATTAATTATGGCAGCTTAGGACAATGGAGAAAATACGATGGAAGAAAATCCACAACAAAGACCTCCTGGAGATACAAGACAGAACAGTGACGGAAGCTCACCCACGGAAGTGTTGGAAACAATGAGGAATCTTAGTCTTAAACTACAGGTTTTTATAGCCGACAATGAAAAATTGAGAAAGGCACAACAAGAATAGTAAGAGATAAATGAAGTTCTTCTACATAGTATAGTGACCAAGAAAATCCAAAAAGACAATAATAATGACGAAGAAGTCAACAAGAGATTCTCCAAGAACTCAGGACCAGAAACAAAAGAAGGAGATAGTTTGTCTAAAGTATACCTACAGTTGAATATAGAACTATAACATATAGAAAAAGAAAAACAAGTAGACCACCTTGAAGGAGAATTTAAAAAGATTAAACCAGCTATCTTTGATGGAGAATCTAGGAGAGGAGAAGAAGTAGAGGCATGGTTGTTAGACATAAAAAAGTACTTCCAAATCTAAAACTATTCCAACAACATGAAGTTCAGTATGGCCATCTACAATTTGAAAGGGAAGGCCACTATATGGTGGCAAGATATGAAATTGGCCAAGGGATTGAAGGAGAAACAATTGGAATGGTCTGACTTTAAGAAGTATTTCAAGAAACAATACCTTTCTGAAAATTATTATGAAAGGAAGACAAAAGAATTTTATGAGTTATGACTCGGACAGATGACAATGGAGGACCTTATAAACAAATTTCTGGAACTATTAAGGTTCATACCATACATCTGAGAGAATAAAGTAAAAATCTGGCATTTTTTAAGCTGCTTACCACAGTCCTACAGGGACAGAATTGAGTTTGACAACACCAAATCCTTAAGTGTGGTATTCAAGAAAGAACGAATGTGCTATGATCAGTATAAGCAGCGGGTAGAGTTTCCCAAATCATGGAAGGATAAGAAGAAAGTTCAAATGAACTAGCGGAAGAAGGGATACCAGGTAGCTCCTTATCGAAATGTAGTAAAAAGTTTTCTGAGAAAAGATACTCACTTCAGTCACTTGAATACACAGAGCAAAAATAAACTGGTAAACCTGGGAATGAAGAAGTTTGGGGACAACTCCCGTGAGCCACCATAGTGTTGGGAATATAGAGAGCCTCATCTAAGGAGGAGATTTCCACCTTTGATTTCAGTAAACAGAATTGGTGTTCATAATCTGCAAGAAGTATCGACAGTGGAAGACGTGGGTAGGAGCCTACATCGGATAAATGTAGCCATTGATGGTCGACAAGCTGACCACCAATCCTCAGTGGTAGAATTCGAAGGTAAAATCCATGACACTCAAATATCTATTTTAATTGACCCTAGAGCAACATTAAGTTATATCACTTTGAATGTAGTAGAGTCAAATAAACTTAAGATACTGAAGCATGCAAAACCATGGCTTCTACAACTATAAGGACCATTTTGAGTTGAGTTCAAATGGTCAAACTATAAGGACCAATCTGAACATCCTACCATTAGGATATTATGATATGATTATTGGGATGGATTGGTTGGAACGACACAAGGCAACATTAGATTGTTATACAAAGATACTTAGCTATAAAGATGATTCTGGCACTACTAGAACAACCCAAGGTATACAAAAATTGGTATCAGTAAGACAGGTTTCAGCGATGCAACTAAAGAAAAGTATTAGAAAGGGATGTCAAGTTTATGCCATCCAAGTGACGAATCTAGCAGAAAAAGAAGATAAGACAAAGTTAGAATACCTTGTTGTCCTATGCGAATTCAGAGACATGTTTGTGGATGAGATACCAGAATTACCCCATAGAAGGGAAATAGACTTCTCCATAGACCTACTACCTAGTTCATCCCCTATCTCAAAGGTGCCTTACCAAATGAGTCTACCAGAACTGACAGAATTAAAAATACAGCTACAAGAATTTTTGGACAAAGAGTATATCAGACCGAGCATTTCACCGTGGGGGGCACCAATCCTCTTTGTGAAAAATAAATATGGTACTCTAAGACTATGTATCGATTATAGACAATTGAACAAAATGACTATTAAGAATAAATATCCCTTACCAAGGATAAATGATCTGTTCGATCAAGTAGGTGGGGCCATGATCTTTTCAAAGTTGGATTGATGATCGAGTTATGATCAAGTTCATATAAAAGACGAGGACATAAACAAAACAGCTTTTCAGAAAATATATGGACACTACGAGTTCATAGTCATACCTTTCAGACTCACTAACGCCCCAGCCACGTTTATGTACCTAATGAGTACTATTTTCAGTCAGTACTTGGACAAGTTCGTGGTAGTATTTATCGACGATATCCTGGTCTATTCAAAAATGGAGGAGGAACATGAGGAACACTTAAGAATAGTTTTGTAAATGTTGAGGAAGCACAAACTGTACGCCAAATTCAACAAGTGTGACTTCTATAAAAAATAAATACAATATCTAGGACATGTAATTTCAGCAGAAGGCATTGTCGTAGACCCAGAAAAGACAAAATCCATTTTGGAATGGCCGGTACCTAAAGATGTAGCAGATATATGGTCATTCATGGGAATCACCAGATATTACCGCAGGTTTATAGAAGGGTTTTCCAGGATATCCTACCCTATGACATCATTACAAAAGAAAGGAACCAGGTTTAACTGGTCAAAGAAGTGTTAAGACAACTTCAACAAAATAAAAGAATTATTGACAGCTGCACCCATATTGAAAGTAGAAGACCTAGATAAAGACTTCACCGTATGTGTTGATGTAAGTAAAGAAGGGCTAGGTGGTGTCCTAACTCAGGAAGGACACGTTATCTATTATGAGTCTCTAAAATTAAAAGAACACGAGAGAAATTATGTCACTAATGACTTAGAATTGGTAGCAATAATACACGCCTTAAATATGTGGTGACACTACATAATGGGCAGAAAATTCCTTTTATTAACAAACAATAGTAGGGTGAAATATTTGTTTAACCAACCAAATCTTAATGCAAGACAAGCAAGGTGGTTATACTTCTTGAGCGAATTCGAATTCAAGGTTAGACATATCAAGCGTAAGAAAAATAACGTAGACGATGCTTTAAGTAGAAGAGCCCATGGGTTATTTGAGATGAATATCAGCAGGGCAGAATGTGATCTAGAACAAAGAATAAGGATGATAGGTATTAATGATGAAAACTATACTAAGATAATGGTATAATTACCGAACAGTACCGTGAACTCAGATAAATTAGATCTAAGTATCGACAAGAAGGGACTGCTATGATTTAAAAACAGACTTTACATACCAGATTCAATAGAGTTAAAATTAATAGTCTTGGATGAAGTACATAAGAAACCATATTTTGGCCACCCAGGTTACCAGAAAATGATAAAAACACTCAGGAAACTATTTTAAAGGCATAATATGAAGGGCGAAACAACAGAATACTTGCCTAGATGCCAAGATTGTCAGTAGATTAAGGTCAAGCACCAACATGCAACCGGCCTATTACAACCATTACTAATACCAGAATTGAAATGGGAGACTATATCGATAGACTTTATAACAAGTTTTCCTAAAACTCAGAAACATAATGATTCTATCATGGTTGTAATCGATAAACTCAGTAATTCTGCACACTTTATTCCTATAAAGTATACTTTTAAAGCTATAAATAATTCTTAAATATTCATGAAAGAAATTTTTAGACTGCATGGTATTCCTAAAATGGTGATTTTATATAGAGACCTAAAATTCACATATGTCTTTTGGAAGGAATTGTTTACAGGGCTAAATACCAATTTGAATTTTAGTATGAGTTATCATCGACAAACAGATGGGCAAACCGAAAGGACAAAATAAATCATAGAGGATATGCTCTGCATGTATATAAGAAGAAAACCGAACAAGTGGGAGGACTATATACACTTGGTAGAATTTGCATATAACAATGGGTACCAAACATCAGCAAAGTTGATCCCTTTTAAAGAACTATATGATAGAAAGTGTATGACTCTAATAAGCTAGGATAACCTGGCTGACAGACTCATGGTCGGACTAAAAATTCTCCAAGAAATGGACAACATGGTAAGAAAGGTACAACAGAACTTGAAAGAATCACAGGATAGACAGAAGAGTAATGCAGATCAGAAAAGAAGGCACTTGGAATTTCAAGTGGGAGACCATGTTTATTTGAAAGTCAAAGCCCAAAAAATCTCATTGAAGTGAGGTAACTGTGCCAAGCTAGCACTCGAATTTTGTGGGCCCTTCAAGATACTAGCTCAAATTGGACCCGTAGCATACCAACTTGCACTTCTAGCTAATCTAATAATTCATAATGTATTTCATGTTTCTTTGTTGAAAAAGTATATTCATGAACCTACTCATATGATCGATTGGAACTGGGCATAGGTGGAACCCCTGGACATTCTAATCCAGAGAGAAATAACACTTCGGAATAGAGTCATCGCTCAGGTAAAGGTGCAATGGAAGCACTTTATCCCTGAAGAGGCCACTTGCGAGTTGGAGGGAGATTTTTGGAAATCTCATCCAATCCTTTTCCAGGAAAGGAACGAACACTGAGGACAGTGTTTTATTGAAGGGGGAAAGGATGTGACATCCCCAAAAATAAAATATTTTGAAATTTAAATTTGGACATTTATTCCGTTTTTAGTAAATTAGAATTTTGAAAGTTTTTTCCATTTATGGAAATTCCAAATTTTGAATTTGATAATTGTAATTAATTATTATGACTGTTGGGCAGAGACCTATTTTGACTCAACTAACTATTTGACTATGACACTTGTATGAAAACAAAATATTTTATATTGATTACAGGAGGACAAATGGAACAACCATGTTAAATTTAGCTGACCATGACTCCATGAGTGGGGAACATATTGGAACTACCCCTAGGCTGATTTTTACAAGTGGAAAATCAGTGATTCGGCCATTGGCATCCCATGAAAATCAGGGATTTAGAAAGCTAGAAAAATTCCCAAGGAAGGGGAAATGACCTAGGCAAATTGATAAATAAGCATATGTGAGGAGGCAGGACACTGCCAAGTATGCTGAGAAAATAGACTGGTCTATTTTCCTTGTTGTTATGAACACTGAATGAGTATGAGGCAAGAAGGATCTACCAGAATTGAGGGACATTTCTGAAGGGGAGTTTCCATGTTCACCCTCATGGGTTCATGGTCAGGCTAGGGGGTGAATTGGGCAAGTAGTTTTGGATACCCTATTCTACGCTTGGGAGGAACATGGTTGATCCCTTTGTCTTCCCATGAGTTTGGTTCATATATGTTAAATTCCTTCTCCTTTGTTTTGAATAATTTTAGATATCTAACATTATGCATCTGTTAGTGTTAAGTTGAATAATTTCCTTGGATGATATATGTTCGTCTGTCTGAAGTTATAGTCAAAAGTTAAAAGTATTGTTGGTAGAACTGCCTACGTACACCTGAACTTGAAAGAACAGATGAATAATTAGGAATTGAACAATCTATATATACGTTACATAACAACTTGTATATATATATATATATATATATATATATATATATATGATTACAACTCATTATATGCTATAGGTACCATTATATTAATATGGGTTCTGGATGTTATATATTGCATAGTCACCTATTATATTAAAGAGAGATACTTATATTACTACCATAAGGGTGAACCATTGTCATTACAGGTCCCATGTATGAGTGTACATATTTATAAACAACACCTAATGTTTGTAATAGAAATAGAATTAACTCTAGGCAGTGAAAAAAATGACAAATTACCGTGTCTTAGTCGAGATTAGGATAGATCTATTTTTTGTCGAACATAATCAAATTCATCTCACAACTTCTGAAATTTTTAGTTCTCGTAATAACTCTACCAGTTGTAAGATCATCATGAGTCGTATGATTTTTTTTAAAAGGTTAATTCCTGAATGGACATTCAAACCTGTGCAAACATTTATAGAAAACTGGACAAATATCAGAGGTTTTATATTCCTCGTTAACTGTACAGATTTAAAGACAGAAAACTATTTAGGGTTTACGAAGTACCAAATACCCTTACAAATACAGTTAGGGATACATATGCAAGTGTTCATTTAATAAATATTATAATGAATGGAGTAGAATTAGTAGCATATATTTATGAAAGGAATATGCCAAAATAAAAACACAGTACCATAGCTTGCTTTACAATGATAAAATTCAGGTTTTCTTAATACACAAGGCGTAGATTCTAGCTACGTCGATTTGACAAGAAAATGAAGAAAATGATTAATTCAGACTTTCTCACATTCGTAAATAAGGATTTTAGTTACAGAAAAATTGGAGTACACTCAAATTATAACACAGAATAAAGATCAGTCTGAACTACTATAGATCCAAGATATAATATCAAAAGAGAAAACATAAGATTTTTATTATCAACACTCATTTAGTTATGCCAAAGATCTATGATGCCAAAACGAATTGAAATAACCTACAAGAGATGGAACTAAAATACCATTCCTAAATTTTTTTCATTTCATAAATGTCGAGAAAACAATCCATTATAGGAAAGGAATTTAACATATTCTTCCTTCGAATAATTCTTAATATAGAATGTAGTAAGAAATATATTTGATCTTGAGTAATCATACAAAAAGTTAAAACTGATTCTCGGAATTCGAATATGAGAGGGAGTAACGAAGTTAAAAGCTAACACACAGAGAACCATTTACAGAAATGGTTCCATAGTTGAATTCTTCTATCTTCAAATATCTAAGCCTATCCGACAGGAACAAAATGGAACCTAAAGGGGTAAGATCCCTATACATGTATCCTCACGTAGTCGAAACCCCTACACAAGAATTGCGAAGAATATCCCTTAGATTTTGAATAATAGGAAATATAAATAAAATAAACGAAAGAAAATGAGTAACCTTAGGAAAGGGAGTATAAAAAAGCCATACTTAACTTAAGTTGAGGTATATGACATCCTTCACCATTGCCAGAAGCAACGAAATTCACCAGAACTGGAAGAGGAGAGGAGTCGTAGCCTCCCTGATGGGTACCCCTTGCAAAGCAAAAAGGGGCCAATCATTATCGTAAGAATCAACAAATAACTGAAATATTATTTGAATAAAAGAGCCATTAAACGAATACTAAAAACCGAAGAATCCACATAATAAATTTAAAATACCAGAACCGTATTACAGTAATTTAAAGAAAATAATAGAACAGAACCAATGTTCTATCTAACACTCTGCAAATAAATTAAAAGAAACACAGAGTCAATACGATGCTGAAACCCCAAATGCACATGCCCTTTTAGGACACTTGGAAAGAGCAAGGGGGCATGCAAAACATAACCCAAACACCTTTAAACATAGTCTTTGAGTTGTCAAGGAGTATTGGGGAAGCAGTGATCGATGAATCCTCTTTTCTCTTCACAGTCCAGACTAAAATAACTACGAGAGAGGTTCCAATTTTATAAAATAATTTGGTTTGACATACAAACGTATCTAAGGCCCTAACATAGTCAAACATATGTTTTCTTTCCAACGAAATATAATCTTGGACTAGTAACAAAGGAACGAAGGATGCAAGAGGGGAGAAAGAAGGACCTATGGGCAAGAGACAAGATAATATCGGAACAGAAGCCGAAAAAGACATAGAAAATCTACAGTAAACAAAAGTAAATATTTCGTTAGGATAAACACTTACCAGACAGGAAATATGAGAGACGTTGCAAGCTGCCATGCTCATGTACAGTAAAGTCCAGAAATAGAAGTAAGATGCAGTAGTATAAACTCAGAGTAGACTTTGCACCAAGAGTGAAATGAGTCATGGCGGTTAACCTAATACACAAACAATGATCCTATTGAATGTGATGGGAATGCCGAGGAGATGGACCATGTGACAATAGTGATGTGGAGTGCCCAGGTTGGGTGAGGGTACAATATGACTCTCGTTACCTCCACTACCATTAATGGTTGAACAACGATTTAAATTTGGCTGTCATTACATCTAGTCACATTTAATATATTTCAGAGGACAAGTAAAGATGTCCTCACAAACCCTTTTGACTAGTTCAGTTAATGTTGGTGGATGGAGTCAGTTAAGTCGGGAAAGGGTTCAAGAAAATGCCACTTTAGATTCCACTTCCAACTAACAGTTATTGGATTATGAGTCTCATTCAATAGTTTTAATTCCAGGTAACCCTCCAGTTCGGGGTCACTTTCATCAATAGTAAAACTAATAGGTTTAATACTCAAACAATTATTTTTACCCCTTCTTTGTGTCTCTATAGTTTTCAGGGTTTGAAGTTTAGGATTGTATGCATTATGAACGTGGATGTTAATCAATGGGCTGGAAACCTAAGTATTAGACCTATGTCTAATTCGCATTTCCACAAAGTATTAACTTGTAACCATTTACTAGAACGATTATAACTTAAATGAGTAACACTAGATGGTGGAAAGAGAAACTGAATGCACAGGGTATCACGGTTTTAAATGTTAAGATTTTAAATCTGTCATATAGCCTTAGAGCATAACTCTCTTAAAGAGTTTTTTTTTTATGACGAAATTGAGGTTTTTGGCATATGGTATCAGAGAAAAAAGTTACAACACTAGGATTGAACATGACCAATCTAGTTGCTTAATAGATATTTGGTTTTATATAAAAACTAATAAATCCTTTGGTTACAAACAGAAAACTCTTTCTCTTTTTGTGATTAATTATGGAAGCTCGGGACAATGCAAAAAATAGGATGGAAGAAAATATGCAGCAAATACCTCCTGGAGATATGTTGCAAAACAATGATGGAAGCTCACTCATGGAAGTGTTGGAAAAAATGAGGAATCTTATTGTTGAACTACATGTTTTTAAATCCGACAATGAAAAATTTAAAAAGGCACAACAGGAACAAAAAGAGATAAACGAAGTCCTATTGTGCAGTATAGTGACCAAGAAAATACCAAAAGACAATAATAACGATGAAGAAGTCAACAAGAGAGCCTCCAAGTACTCATGACACAAAATAGAAAAAGGAGATAGTTCGTATGAAGGAACACCTCCAGCTGAAGATAGAACTATAATGGACAGAAAAAGAAAAACAACTAGACCACCTTGAAGGAGAATTTAAAAATATTAAACCAGCTATCTTTGATGGAGAATCTAGGACAGGAGAAGAAGCAGAGGCATGGCTATTGGACATCAAAAGGTACTTCCAAATATACAACTATTCTAGCAACATGAAGGTCAGGATGGCCATCTACAATCTGAAAGGAAAGGCCAGTATATGGTGGTAGGATATGAAATTGGCCAAGGGCTTGAAGGAGAAATAGTTGGAATGGTCAGACTTTAAGAAGTATTTCAAGAAACAATACCTTTCTGAAAATTATTATGAAAGGAGGATGAAAGAATTTTACGAGTTACGACTTGGAGAGATGACAATGGAGGACCTTATAAACAAATTTCTGGAACTATTAAGGATCATACTGTACATTCAAGAGGATAAGGTAAAAATCTAGCGGGTTTTAAGATGCTTACCATAGTCCTATAGGGAAGAAATTGAGTTTGACAACCCCAAATCCTTGAGTGAGGTATTCAGGAAAGCACAAATGTGCTATGATTAGTATAAGCAATGGGTAGAGTTTCCCAAAGCCTAGAAGGATAAGAAGAAAGATCGAATGAACCAGTGGAAGAAGGAATACTAGCCAACTCCTTATCAGAATGGAGTAAAAAAATTTTCGAGAAAATATACTCACTTCAGTCACCCAAATACGTAGAGCAACGGTAAACCGGTAAACCTGGGAATGAAGAAGTTTGGGGAAAACTCCCGTGAGCCACTAAAGTGTTGGAATGTGGAGAGCCTCATCTAAAGAGGAACTTTCCACGTTTGATTTCAGAAAACATAAATTTTGTTCATAATCTGCAAGAAGCCTCGACAGTGGGAGATATGGACAGGAGCCTACATCGAATAAATGTAGCCATTGATGGTTGACAAGATAACCACCAGTCCTCAGTGGTAGAATTCGAAGGTAAAATCCATGACACTCAAATATCTGTTTTAATTGACTCTTGACCAACATTAAGTTATATCACTCCAAATGTAGTAGAGTCAAATAAACTTAAGAGACAGAAGCACGCAAAACCATGGCTTGTGCAACTAGCGACAGGTACTAAAAGGAAAGTAATCGACTTTATTCTTGATTTTGAGTTCAGTTTAAATGGTCAAACTATAAGAACTAATACGAACATCCTACCACTAGGATCTTACGATATGATTATTGGGATGGATTGGTTAGAATGACAGAAGGCAACATTAGATTGTTATACAAAGATACTTAGCTATAAAGATGATTTTCGCACTACCAAAACAACCCAAGGTATAAAAAAGCCAGTATCAGTTAGACAAGTTTCAATGATGCAACTAAAGAAAAGTATGAGAAAGGGATGTCAAGTTTATTCCATTACCTAAAGATGTCAAGTTTATGCTGGTACCTAAAGATGTAGTGGATATACGGTCGTTCATGGGAATCATCAGATATTATTGCAGGTTTATAGAAGGGTTTTCCAAGATAGCCTACCCTATCACATCATTACAAAAGAAAGGAACCAAGTTTAACTGGTCAGGGAAGTGTCAAGACAAATTCAACAAACTAAAAGAATTATTGATAACTGCACCCATATTGAAGGTAGCAGACCCAGATAAAGACTTCACCATATGTATTGATGCAAGTAAAGAAGGGCTAGGTGGTGTCCTAACACAGGAATGACATGTTATATGTTATGAGTCCCAGGAATTAAAAGAACACGAGCAAAATTATGTCACTCATGACTTAGAATTGGCAATAGTAATCAGGCCTTAAAGATGTGGCGACACTACATAATGGGTAGAAAATTCCTATTATTAACAGACAATAGCGGGGTCAAATATCTGTTTAACCAACTAGATCTTAATGCAAGACAAGCAAGGTGGTTAAACTTCTTGAGTGAATTTGACTTCAAGGTCAGACATATCAAGGGAAAGGAAAGTAAAGTAGCAAACGCTTTAAGCAGAAGATTCCATGGGTTATTTGAGATGAATATCAGTAGGGTGGAAAGTGATCTGGAACAAAGAATAAGGAAGGAAGGTATTAATGACAAAAACTATACTAAAATAATGGTAGAATTATCAAACAATATCGTGAACTCAGATAACTGAAATTTAAGTATCGACAAGAAGGGACTGCTACGATTTAAAAAGAGACTTTACATACCAGATTCAACAGAGTTAAAATTAACAGTCTTGGACAAAGTACATAAGAAACCATATTTTGGCCACCCAGGTTACCAGAAAATGATAATAGCACTTAGGAAACTATTTTATTGGCCTAATATGAAGGGAGAAACAGTAGAATACTTGGCTATATGCCAAGATTGTCAGTAGGTTAGGGTCGAGCACTAGCATGCAACTGGCCTATTACAACCATTACCAATACTAGAATGGAAATGGGAGACCATATCACTAGACTTTATAACAGGTTTTCCTAAAACTCAGAAACATAATGATTCTATCATGGTTGAAATCGATAAACTCATTAAGTCTGCACATTTTATTCCTGTAAAGTCTACTTTTAAAGCTATAAATATTGCTGAAATATTCATGAAATAAATTTTTTGACTGCATGGTATTCCTAAAATGGTGATTTCAGATACAGACATAAAATTCACATCCGCCTTTTGGAAGGAATTGTTTATAGGGATAAATACCAATTGGAATTTCATTATGAGTTATCATCCACAAATAGATGGGAAAACTCAAATGACAAACCAAATCATAGAGGATATGCTCCACATGCACGTAAGAAAAAAACTAAACAAGTGGGAGGACTATATACACTTGGTAGAATTTGCATATAACATTGGGTACAAAACTTTATCAAAATCGATTCCTTTTGAATTACTTTATGATATAAAGTGTACGACTCCAATTAGCTGGGATAACCCAGCTGACAGACTCATGGTCAGACTAGAAATTCTCCAAGAAATGGAGAACATGGTAAGAAAGGTAAAACAGAACTTGAAAGAAGCACAGGACAGACAAAAAAGCTATGCAGATCAGAAAAGAAGGCACCTGGAATTTCAAGTGGGAGACCATGTAAATATTTGAAAGTCAAAGCCCGAAAAATCTCATTGAAGTTAGGGAACTATGCCAAGCTAGCACCCGGGTTTTGTGGGCCCTTCGAGATACTAGCTCAAATTTGACCCATAGCATACCAACTTGCACTTCCAGCTAATCTAAGAATTCATAATGTATTTCATGTTTCTTTGTTGAAAAGGTATATTCATGACCCTACTCATATGATCGATTGGAACTGGGTGCAAGTGGAACCCATAGGTGAGTTCTAGGTGGAACCCCTGTGCATTCATGACCAGAGAGAAATAGCACTTCGAAACAGAGTCATTGCTCAGGTAAAGGTGTAATGGAAGCACTTTAGCCCTGAAGAGGCCACTTGGGAGTTGGAGGGAAATTTTTGGAAATCTCATCCAATCCTATCCCAGGAAAGGAAAGAACACTTAGGACAATTTTTTACTGAAGGGGGAAAGGATGTGACATCCCCAAAAATAAAATATTTTGAAATTTAAAATTTACTCGAAATTTATTCCGTTTTTAGTAAATTCGAATTTGGAATTTTTTTTCCATTTATGGCTATTCCAAATTTCAAATTTTATAATTGTAATTAATTATTATGATTATTGGGCAGAGACCTGTTTTGACTCAACTAACTATTTGACTATGACACTTTTATGAAAACAAAATATTTTATATTGATTACATGAGGACAAATGGAACAACCATGTTAAATTTAGCTGACCATGACTCCATGAGTGGCGAACATATTGGAACTACCCCTAGGCTGATTTTTACAAGTGGAAAATTGGTGATTTGGCCATTGGTAGCCCCTAAAAATCAGGCATTTAGAAAGCTACGAAAATTCCTAAGTAAGGGAAAAAGACCTTGGAAAATTGATAAATAAGCATATGTGAGGAGGCAGGATGCTGCCAAGTGTGCTGAGAAAAGAGACTGATTTTTTTTCCTTGCTGTTATGAACACTAAATGAGTGTGAGGCAAGAAGGATCTACCAGAATTTAAGGACATTGCTAAAGAGGAGTTTCCAAGTTCGTCGTCATGGGTTCATGGTCAGTCTAGGGGGCGAATTGGGCAAGTAGTTTTGGCTACCCTATTCTACGGTTAGGAGGAATGTGGTTTTTCCCTTTGTCTTCCCAAAAGTTTGGTTCAAATATGTTAAATTACTCCTCCTTTGTTTTGAATAATTTTAGATATCTGACATTATGCATCTGTCAATGTTAAGTTGAATAATTTCCTGGGATGATATATGTTCGTCTGTCTGAAGTTACAGTCAAAGTTAAAAGTATTCTTGGCAGAACTGCCTATGTACACATGAACTTGAAAGAACAGATGA
>JASDQU010029712.1:0-23452 GCA_032191745.1 Picea mariana | reverse complement strand
TGAATTTTTTTAAAAGGTTTATTCCTGAACGAACTTTCAAAATTGTGCAAACATTTATAGAAAACTGGACAAATATGAAAGGTTTTATATTCCTGGTTAACTGTACATATTTAAAGACAGAAAACTATTTAGGGTTTACGAAGTACCAAATACCCTTATAACTATGGTTAGGGATACATATGCAAGTGTTAATTTAATAAATATTATAATGAATGGCATAGAATTAGTAGCATATATTTATGAAAGGAATATTCCAGAAACAAATCACAGTACCATAGCCCGCTTTACAATGATAAAATTCAAGTTTTCTTAATACATGAGGCATAGATTCTAGCTACGCCGATTTGACAAGAAAACAAAGAAAATGATTAATTCAGACTTTCTCACATTCATAAATAGGGATTTTAGTTACAGAAAAATTGGAGTACACTCGGATTATAAATAGAATAAAGATCAGCATGAACTACTATAGATCCAGGATGAAATATCACAAGATAAAACATAAGATTTTTATTATCAACATTCGTTCAGTTATGCCAAATATCTACGATGCCAAAACGAATTGAAATAAGGCTACAAGAGATGGAACTAAAATACCATTCTTAAATTCTTTTCATTTCATAAATGTCGAGAAAACAATTCATTATAGGAAAGGAAGTTGACATATTCTTCCTTCGAATAATTCTTAATACAAATTGTAGTAAGAAATAGATTTGATCTTGAGTAATCATACAAAAAGTTAAAATTGATTATCAGAATTCGATTGTGAGAAGGAGTAATGAAGTTAAAAGCTAACACAGAGAACCATTTACAGAAATGGTTCCATAGTCGAATTCTTCTACCTTCAATTGTCTAAACCTATCTGACAGGAACAAAATGGAACCCGAGTACCTATTGAAGCGCTGAGATCCTTGTACACGTATCGTCGCGTAGTCGAAACTCCTGCACAAGAATTGCGAAGAATAGCCCTTAGATTTTGAATAACAGGAAATACAAATAAAATAAACAAAAGAAAATGAGTAACCTTAGGAAAGGGAGTATGACAAAGTGATACTTAACTTAAGTGGAGGGAGATGACACCCTTCGCCATTGCCAGGAGATGCAAAATTCTCCAGACCTGAAAGAGGAGAGGAGACCTAGTCTCCCTGATGGGTACCCCTCGCAAAACCAAAAGGGGCCCATCATTAGCATAAGAATCAATGAATGATCAAAGCATTATTTGAATAAAAGAGCCATTACATGAATACTGAAAACTGATCAATGTTCATAATATATTTAAAATACTAGAATTCTATTATAGTAATTTAAAGAAAACAATAGAACAGGACCAATGTTCTATCTAACACTCTGCAAATAAATTAAAAGAAACAAAGAGTCAATACAATGATGAAACCCCAAATGCACATGCTCTTTTAGGACACTTGAAAAGAGCAACGGGCCACACAAAAAATAACCCGAACACCTTTAAACATAGTCTTTGAGTTGTTGAGGAGTATTGAGGAAATAAAGATCGATGAATCCTCTTTTCTCTTCACAGTCTGGACTAAAGTAACTACCAGAGAGGTTCTAATTTTATAAAATAATTTGGTTTGACATAAAGACGTATCTAAGGCCCTAACACAGTCAAACATACATTTTCTTTCCGACAAAATATAATCCTTGACTGATAACGAAAGAATGACGGATGCAAGAGGGGAGAAGGAAGGACCTATGGGCAAGAGACAGGAAAAGCCGAAAAAGACATAGAAAATCTACAGTAAACAAAAGTAAATATTTCGTTAGAATAAACACTCACCTGACAGGAAATATGAGAGACGTTCCAAGATGTCGTGCTCGTGTATAGTAAAGTCGAGAAATAGAAGTAATATGTAGTAGTATAAACTGAGAGTAGACTTTGCACCAAGAGCGAAATGAGTCATGGCGGTTAAACTAATACACAAATCCCAAGCTTATTGAATGTGATGGGAATGTTGTGTAGATGGACCATGTGACAATAGTGATGTGGAGTGCCCACATTGGGTGAGGGTACATGATGACTCTCATTACCTCCACTACCATTAATGGATGAACAAAGATTTAAATTTGGCTTTCATTACATCTAGTCACATTTAATATATTTCAAAGGACAAGTAAAGATCTCCTCACAAACCATTTCGGCTAGTTCAGTTATTGCCGGTGTATGGAGTTAGTTAATTCGTGAAAGGGTTCAATCAACTGCTACTTCAAAGTTCACTTCCAACTAATAGTTATTGGGTTATGAGTTTCATTCAACAGTTTTAATTCCAAGTAACCCTCCAATTCGGGGTCACTTTTATCTATAGTAAAACCAACAGGTTTAATACTCAAACAATTATTTTGACCCCTTCTTTATGTCTCTATAGTTTTCGGAGTCTGAAGTTTAGGCTTGTACGCATTATGAACGTGGATGTTAATCAATGGGTTGGAAGCCTAAGTATTAGACCTATGTCTAATTCGCATTTCCACAAAGTATTAAATTGTAACGATTTACTAGAATGAGTATAACTTAAATGAGTAACACTAGACGGTGGAAAGAGAAATTGAACACACAGGGTATCACGGTTTTAAATGTTAAAGTTTTAAATCTGTCATATAGCCTTAGAGCGTAACTCTCTTAAAGAATTTTTATTTTTTTTTAATGACAAAATTGAGGTTTATTACGTAAAGAATGATTTAGATTTAAACAACAAATATTCACCCACAAAAATGACTCTTTAATTTAAATCTTTTCAACCATTAGCCACCTAGGAACCTCCTTGAAAGGGGAAAGGTGGAACCCAAATACCTCTTATGTGGGTGGCAGAGGTTAGCATCCAAAATTTGCGTGTGACCAAAACCCCTGCATAATATTGCACAAAATACCTTTAATAATTGTTCAACAAAGATAAGACGAATATAATAAAACGATTAGTAACAAGAAAGGATTTGCAGAGTCATACTTAAATTTTAAATGAGTGATCCAATATCCTTCTCTATTGCGATGAGCTGAGTAACACCCCAGACCAAAAAGGGAGGAGGAGCCCAAGACTCCTTGATGGATACCCTCGCAATCACAGGGTCCCATCATTAGTGATAAGAAATAGATTAAGTAAATCAAAAAACATTGCAGGAAAGAATATACAAATGGTGATTACAGTGAAATACATGAGTCTAATGTATAAAATTCATTGGAAAAGAAACAAAAATAACAAAATGCCAAAGATCTTGAGTCTAATGTATAAAATTAGAGGAGCCACTTGCCAGTAACGATAACAGTCTAGGGAGGAGCTCCAAGCCACCATTCTCCCCATGGCAAGAAAGAAACGAGAAACGCAGAGCCAACCTCAAAATAGTTTCACAAAAATGACAAAGGAGTAACTATTGTATCCCTAAAGCTCGCACCCCCCACATGATGAGTGTTGATGGTACAACGAGAGGTGTGGGCCATGTGATGGAACTAAATTGGCATGTTTAGGTTGGATGGAGGTACACGGATGGTCTTTTTTCTCAGATACCTCCATTAAGGGCCGAGTCAGAGGTTTAACTCTCGACTGTCATAAACCCTCCTCTCACATTTAATGAATTACAAAAGTGAAGGTTAGTTCCCTTGAAATCCTACAATTTGGAAATATTTAATCCCTAACCACTAGCAATCCAATTTAGCACCTATTCTAGTTAGACGTCACTCATATTTGGTAGAGTTAACTAATTGTTAGAATATGGTTTCCCTTCTAACCATAAAAAATGTTATACCGTGTGTCAAACGAACAACTATTACCAAGAATTCCTTTCGATGACTTTGGTCATGTATAGAAGATACAAAACCTTATGTTAAACCAACATATCACCAAGGTATAAAATCCCAGCCCCAATACATTATGTATAAGTCTTTTTCATATAGTCTTGGAATTTAACCTTGCACGTAGGTATGGAGGTGTGTTTTAGAGGAGGGGTTAGGAACCTAATTCCTATGCCTATTTTAATTCCATGTTAATACCAAGTATAAACTTATACCCACATATAAATGCTAGCATGACTTAAAAATTGAAAGAAAAATGCTAGATTCTGGGGTTTTTCATTTTAGCAAAAGAACTATGTGCACTGGGTTTCACGTTGGGTAGTAATGTCATGATTGACATTCATAACTTAAGTAAACCATCATAGTTTAACAATGGAAATAGAAGGTTATTTGTTTTATTATAAGTCTGTTTTTAAGGAATTGAAGGTTAATGTCCCTTAGAAGAATTTTTTTTATGATGAAATTGAGGTACATTACAGTTTTCAAAAGGATTATAGCTCATCATGTTTTCTTCTTGAAGCACAAGAGAAGAATATGTTTGGATGTTCTCATCAAGTGGAAGTGATATAATTCATCTTCATAATATGTCTCATCGGGATCTTCTTCAATATTTTCATCATAAATAGGATCATAGAAGTCATCATCTTGATCTTGATATTTAATGATTTTGTAGATGTCCTTGGGCATGGAGAGAGGTTCATCGTCAGTTGGGAAGTTTTTCTGGTACCCATACCTCTTGGTAACATCATTGTAAAATGATTTTGTTCCCAAATATACAATGTCCACTTTCCAAGATGAATTTAGGGTTGGCCTTTCCTCATGATGGTCGAGGGTGGTGTCATACTCTCCTTCTATTTGTTGAAAAAAACTAGCTAGAAAGTCCCTATTAGGACAAAATTCTATCAGTTGTTCAAAAAATTCTTCACCTTATTATATGATTTCCTTGAGGAACTCAAAACTTTTCTGATTTCTCCTTTCAACTTCTTTTATTTCAATTGTTGTTTAAATAAACTCTAAAATAAGTTTTTGTCTCAAACATTCAATAGGATGAAGGTCCAAACCTTCTCTTGAAAATGCGTCCTCCAGGTCCTAAATTGTCTCTTTAAGAATTAGAGATTTTGGTCCCCAACGTTTAAGGAAATCTCTAATGAGGATCGTCAAAGAAGATATAGTTCTTGGCTTGGAAGAGTTGTTGATCCAATCCCCTTTTTAATTTTCCAAGGATAGCAAGAACCATCTAGTAAGCATACATCTTCGTGCAGTACATTCACATGGTATATGCATCTATTAAATTCAAAAATGTGTGTTATGACCGAATGTAATGTACCCCAAATTTCACTAAATAAAAAAAAAATGATAAGGGAATTAATATCTATCAAATTATCGAAATTGTTCGTGACACACGAATTATTTCCTTATAAATCTAACTCATTGTTGATGCACATAAAATTTTGTCTATACTAGACTAATCATCCAGTATGAGTTTTCGTGTCAAAATAAGAACTTACTATTACTATCCATTAAATAAATCCATAGCCATCTCATTTGATTAACTCAAATTCTATCCTCCTTGCCACTGCATTAAAGTCTTAATTCTGATTACATTGTTAGAAAGGTACTAGCACTATTTAGGTCCAGTATAAAGTTCAAATGCATAACATGTTAAGTTTCATATAACTCATAAGAATCATACCCATTATTTCCATAACAATGCCCCATCCAATTATTATAAACTAGGTTATGTATACAATATATATTACATATGTTGAGACTTTATGTAAGAACTATGTCTATAAAGTTATGACCCTAGCAGAATATGAAACTTAAGCATTATATTCCATAGTCCACACACTAGGTTACAATAATGCACCCTAATAAACATTCTCCATAGTAAAAGTGAAAGTAACACATGATATCTAATATAGATTATGCAAGAAGTTCTACCAATTTGTAGCTAATATCAATTCGACCTTTGGTTACCTATCTACTCCAAAAATTAAGTGATTTTTATAACATAAGTAAGTGGATTTGAGGTCAGGTTTGGACCTAGGCCAATGTTTGGTTTTCTCATTTACTCAGGCCGAGTCCATTAATGGAGGATTGACCAACCTAGTACTGCCTAGGCGTGCCACTGTAGTGAACCGCCCACTATGGGATCGAAACTTCAAATAAATCACATGGCTAAGAGTGGGGTGGTGTAACTGACACTCCTCCCCACCATTGAGGGACTCGAGGTGCCATTAATCCCCTTGTAACTATTCTTTTGAGTCTCATTTCTCTTGGTCATTTCACTGTTTTTATTTTGCAACTCGTGCTAGCACTTGACTCTATTAAGGAATTCGACACCAGAGATAGTATTTGTCTTTTTGAAGTATCTCCAAAGGAACAGTAATTACTCTATTACCCCTATAAAAAAATTTTAAAAGAATTCTTCCATTATTTAGGTGTTGTTACTTTGCGATTGTGCTCTGTGTGAATCCCTTCCTGCAAAATTTAGTCACATGTACAAATCCGTTTGTAAACATATGTTGTCTCGTATAATATATGATCTCTATGGAATAATTTTCTTTGAATAAATAAACCCATTACTCTCTATGGAATACCCTCTCTATCTAAGCGATGTGTGATCTCTGTGAAAAGAAAACTATATTTATTTAAATACAATGTACTCTGTGTGTGTTATCTCCTCTATCTATGCATTGCATATTCTTTGAAGAATACTTTCCTTTGAGTATATAACATAGCATAATCTTTGTGGGATAATATATATTTACAATACTTTCTTTCTGTGAAGAGAATCCTTCGTCTATGCATCGTGCTTCTCTATGGGGAAAGTTCTTTGTAACATAAATACTCTCTGTAATCTTTATTCACACAGTTTTTCAGACTACACAGGTTTAATAGACCCGCGACCTTTATCCAGGGTTACTATGTAAGGAGACACCATAGATATGAGATATGGGTGAAGGTCGATAATGAATGCAGTAAAGATGTTGTAATTTTTGTCAATCCCGGACCTGGATGTAGTCCATGAAGCTTCTTGTATTAAAATTTTTAATATAGTTCTTTGTAAGGTTAAATCTGTATTTTAACTCTTTATGTATGTTTTTATTGATTAATAATTTTCTTAAATATAGAGTCCATGGAGTGAGTATTACTACTAAAGGTTAATGATTTTCTTCGTAATATTTGTTCCGTATACTTCTTTTATCTAACAAATATATTCCTCTAAACTGATAAAAAATCTAGGTCAATCAAAGGAAAACTGACAATAATCCTTACTGCTATTTCACCCACCATAGTTATCTTTCCATCTGAGTAAAGTAGGTATCACTGTCAGAATTTTCCTTTTTATAAAAATGCTAACTCTCTTTTGTTTTAATTGTTGAATCTAGACTTGGTTTCCAACTTCATGACCATGAATTCCTTCCATTCTCTTTGGTCCATGTGAACAATATTTTGATAAAGTACGTCTGAATCATTCCCTTGATGAATTTTCTATAATTATATGATAATATTTATCATTCTGGCCTCCGTAAGGAGTAAAATAACTTATTATCACCACTTTATTAAATAGTTTCTTGTAAGTTTCCTTAATGGTTACAATTTTGTGATTCCACACTATATATTTGTTCTCTGTATTTTAGATTCTGAATCTTTTTGAGAACATGCACAGGGATACTAAAACAAGAGAGTTTTGTATTAAAAGTCTATTCTTTTTTATTTCAATTGATAATTGAAAGTTTTATGCATGGATATTTATATTCATTATGGCTCTGTTTTTCTTTGTGAGGGAACCCATGAGATGTTTACAGATCCACTACTCCTCCTCTTGGATCATGGATCAACTACTTCGCAAGTAAATAAAGACAATCATATATTCGTCGGTATCCAAGATAAGTTGTGTTTTAACTTATCTGATTTATTTCATTAAATAAAGCCTTGAGTACTAGTAAGGATGCTAATACCCTCACTTTAGTTCTCTTACAGGTTGGGCATAACAGTGTGCTTGATGAAGGAAACTTCCTACTAGTAAAAGGTATTCAATTTCCATGTTCTACCATCACTGATCCATGTGCACATTTTCTTCGGTTAGAGACAGTTTCTATGTAGACTCCTTTAAATATCTATTTTTTTTAAAGGTTGTTGAGTTATTGGGTCTATGGTGTCCCAACTATATTTTTTGTCCAATGACTTATTGACTGTAATGGTTTCATTTATTAGTGAAACATTATGAGGTCTACTATATCAACTATATTTCTGTGTAATAGATACATATAAAAATGTGTTTGGGACTTTTATTGTTTCCACCTTTCTTCAACATGATAGAAGAATAATAACACACTCTAATTTTATTTCATTTTTGAAGTATTTGATTATGTACAGATTTGAACATAAATAATAATATACATTTATAATGGCCAACAGGCACATAAACATATTTTTTTCCATTTATTTATATATTCATACATATATCTAACATTAATACTTCAGATAAACAATACTACCAATATCATTACACTGTGGCAAGCCATAATCTAACATGGTTATATAGTCCACTTAAACAGATTTCACTTATATGTATTAAACCAAAACATATTCCTACCCCGATAAAAACCATAAATATAACATCAACAATGAAAAATATAGTTGAGATACATATATGAATATTGATGACGGAAAACAAATGGAACAACAACGTTCCACCCAACCGTAGAACAAGATAGTCACAATCACTTGTCCTAATAACCCGCTAGCCTGAAGATGATTCCATAAGGGTGAACTTAGTCATACTCCTTATCCACTACAACATTCAATAGATCAGAAAAAAAGTTTTCCTTACACCAAAGGTGCTCCTAATAGAAAAATATAGTTTTCCCTCTCAGCATACTCAGCAACGTCGTGCCTCCCACATATGTTTCATTTATCTTGTGCCTAGGACTTTTCATTTCCTTCCCTCCTTGGGAAAGTTCCCATATTTTAAAATACCTAATTTTTAGAGGCTAATAGTGGTAGAACTCAGCCTTTTCCAGTTGTAAAAATCAGCTTTGAGTTAACTCAAACCCATTCACCACACATGGAATCATATTCAACTATTTTTAACCTAGTTGCTCCATTTGTCTTCCATAATTTAATTTATTAAAAATTTTGTCTCATACATGTGTACAACAAAAGGCGATAGTTGGGAAAGTCAAATTTTTTCCCAACGGTCATTAAATAATTAATTACATAATCCAAAATTCTAAATTTAGATTTTTCGTAAATGACAATTTTTTTCCAAATCTGAATTTCAAAAAACATAAATTTATTTCTAAATTCAATTTGGAATTTATTTTTCTAAAATTTGAGGATATTAGATCCTCTTCCCCTTAAGTAAAACATTTTCTTTAGTGTTATTCATCTCTCAAAATAGGTTTGGATAAGATTTCATCATATCTTCTTCCAATTCCCAAGTGGCCTCCTCAGGACTAAAGTGCTTTCATTTCACTTTTATCTGGGCAATGGCTCTGTTCCAAAGTACTATTTATTTCCTATCCAGAATTCACAAAGGTTCTTCTTGTAACTCGCCTTTTGGTTCCACCTGCACCACGTTTCAATCAATGATGTGAGTAGGATCATGAATATATATTTTCAATAATGAAACATGAAAAATATTATGAACTTTTAAATTTTCATGAAGTGCTAATTGGTACGCCACGAGTTCGATTCGCGTTAAAATCTTGATTGGACCACATAACCTTGTTGCTAACTTGGAACAATATCCTATCTTGAGAGAGATCCTTCTCACTTTCAATTTTAGATATACATGTTCCTGAATTTGAAATTCCCGATGTCTTCTTTTTAGATCTGCATAATTTTTCTGTTGGTCTTGGGCCTCTTTTAAGTTCTTCTATGCCAATTTTACCATTCTCTCCCTTTCTTGGAGCATTTTGAGTCCCACCATAATCCTCTCAACTGGATTATCCCAACTAATTAGGGTTTTGAATTTCCTTTTGTATAATACTTCGAAGGGGCTCATCTTAGTTAATGTCTCATAATTGTTATTGTAAGAAAACTCAACTAAGTGTAGGTACTCTTCCCGTTTATTTGTTTTTGTTATTACGTACATTTGCAACATGTCTTCGTTATTTTGGTTTTTTCGTTCAGTTTGCCCACCTATTCGTGGAAGGTAGCTTGTGCTGAAATTTAGGTTAGTATCCAAACTTGCAAACAATTATTTCCAAAAATTGGACGTAAATTTGACATCTCTATTGGAAATCACCATCTTAGGAATTCCACGTAATCTAAATATTTCTTTCATAAAAATTTCAGTGATATTAATCTCTTTGTAAGTAGATTTCACAATTGTGGTTCCTTGCAATTTTTCAACTACTTCGATGTAATTTTCATCATTACTGCTTGCATATTTTATCCTTTGTTCAATATCATTTTCTTCTTTGCTGATAATTATTTCATAAATCCCAATATTACTTCGAATTAATGCATCTTCCGCTTTATATTAGTTACCCTTCATGTGTTGTACTTCAAAATCAAAATCACCTAAGAAGGAAAACCATCTCACTTGTCTTGCATTGAGATCTGATTGACTAAAAAAGTACTTTACACCACTGTTGTAAGTTAATAACATAAATTTTCTTCCCCTTAAATAATGTCCCCACATTTTTAATGCATGAATTATGACTGCTAATTCTAAATCATGAGTCACATAATTTTGTTCATGTTCTTTCAGTTTACGTGATTCATAATAGATGACATGTCCATATTTTGTTAGCACACCTCCTAATCCCTCTTTTCTTGCATCCACACAAACTATAAAGTCTTTATCGGGATCCACTACCTTTATTATAGGTGCTATAGTTAACAGTCTTTTTAGTTTATCAAAGTTTTCCTACCACTTTTGCGACCAAATAAATTTTATTTCTTTTTTCTGTAGTGATGTAATTAGATACACGATTCTGGAAAATCCTTTGATAAACCTCTAGTAGTAACTCGTAATTCCCATAAATGATCTTATGTCTGCTACATCCTTAGGGATAGGCCATTCCATAATGTTTTTTATCTTTTATGGATCAACTGCAATAACATCTTCAGATATTATGTGTCCTAAATACCGTATCATTCTTTGGTATAAGTTGCACTCATAAAAATTAGCATACAACTTATGTTGTATTAAATGAGATACAATTGTGGGAAATTCATGTGTAGACCATATGTATTCCAAATACATTATGTGAGATATATCTTAAAGGAATGTTGTTGTTTTTTTCAAAACACATCATTCATAACTCATCAAACTATTTTGCGATCAAACTTTATTTATAAAATATTATATCATGTCTAATAAGTGATAACCAATTTATTTATTGTTATTACCTTTAAAATTTGGAAATAACACCATTTCATTAGTGTCGCATGTGCAACATTGAAAATAATTAACAAGAGAATCTCATATTAGAATATGTAGAGAAGAAACAAATTCTCATATCAATTAGAGATAAGTTACAACAAAAATAAATATAAATGGAAAATATCTTCAGAAATACATGGAGAAAATTCTACACTTTAATATACAACATCATACACCACCTCCATGTTGAAAGAAGTGAAACAAATACAAGTAAAGTACTAAACACATTTCCATTTTCTAAATAATTTGACATGATTTATGTTGAAAATTCATAGTTTTCACAAGAGTAGTTCTTATCAACTAATCATGTTCCCCAAAATGTATTCCCATAATCATTTATTTGGTGAAAATTTTAAGAAAACCTATTATATGTTCATGGAAAATGTTGAGATTTAGTTGAAAAATATAAGAGTATGCATAACTGTAATCATAAATTAGGATACAATTTTTTTTATTTTTTATGAAAATACAAAAAAGTAATTAGCCTAAATTTCTTTAAAAATCTTAAAACTCAAAAATTGGTAAGACTTCTCTTAAAGAGAAAACATTGATGAAATGAATGGATAAATGAAATGATTCCTACAAATTATTTAAAAAATCCATAAATGAGATGTTGTGTCATGAAATTAAACCATTTTTGTTTATTTGTATAGAATGGACACCCCCATAAAGCATTGATAAACTTTGATAAATCAGTTTGAAGCAATATTGTTATTTTTCAATGAAGTATATTGCAAAAGTATTGACATTGGTATGTCTATATGGTTGGGTGTTTGACTCTATGCAGTAGGGTTCTTCATTCTAGGTTGAGCATGATTTTGCGTGTGTCTAGGTGTGATAGTGTGAGTATATGTATGTGATAGTGGATAAATAAATGAATATAATATGTTGTTGTGTAAAATAAGTACAAAGGAAGGGTAGTTAACTAGGCAATAATCACTACTCTCTCTAAATGGAGCAATTTATTTTTATTTCATTTTCTCTTTCTTTTTAGAAATTCCTATTTTTTTTTTTTTATATTCATATCAATAGTATCAATTTCTACCTATTTATATTAAATATTAGGCATAGACTTTGTTTATTTTTGTCAATTTTATTAAAAAAATTCTTGACATGGATTCCATCCTACTAAGAACTATCACTATTTTCATGTGGGATGCGAATCATTGTTTCAAGAAATGGATGGAAAAAAGAAGAAAAACATAAAGAGAGCCTTTGGGACCCTCCTTTAACATAAAAAATATCAATTATAGGTATGTATGGATATATATTTCTCTATCAATAATTAATTCTTAATACCATGGTTGCTCCATGATGTTTAATTCACCCAAACTTTGGATTATATTTCTCATTATTTTAACTTGCCTTACCTTTGTCTATAAAATTTAGGGTTTTTTAATTAGCTTAACCCACCAAATATTTTTAACCCATTAATAATTATTGTGATCCCTTTATTAGTACCTACCAAAGAAGGGTCTATAGTTTTTAGTACTGAATCAACATTCATTGACTCACTGTTACTCAATTGCCCTGCAACGATTTCACAATCTTTTGCTAAAAAACATTTATTATTTTGATTATTTAATTTTTTTTTTTTTTTTTAATGTTTTTCAATTCGATAATTTGAATTTTGTGATGGGGATAAGGGTTGCACTGGTGATTAATTAGCCCCGGTCTCTTTGATATTCTCCTACTATTTTTTAGATATTGTAAATCATTTAAAAATATGAAAATTTAAAATGGTCATGAACACAACTTTTTTTAACGTAAGTGACATAGGGACTTGTCAATGTTTCGATTCTTACTATAGTTGATTCATGTCTCATGAAAATCATCATGCACAATGATATAATCGCTAGGATCATCTTCCCATAGACATGGCATGGTGAAAACTTGTGTTTCTTGGTGGCATAACTTGCATTGTCATTCATCTTATGAAAATAGTGGCATGGCATGTTGAACGCTTGTTCTTAGCATAACTGGCCTTGTTATTTGTCTTGTGAAAATTGAGCATAAGATATATATAGAATCCTATTAATTTAATTTTCTACTCGTAAAAGTCTAATTTAATGGAGTGAAATTCTCTAACAATAATCAAATATTAAAATCCAATATTAAAATAAGTACATATATTTCATAAACCTTCTTTAAATATAGTCTATTTTTTTTTCTGTAAACCATGATTTAAATAAATGAGACTATGTTTTGCTATGTCTCAACAAAAACAATTAATGGAAAATGAATATAATTTCCAGAAAACATTCATTCAGAAACTAAATTGATGTCATAGAATGGTTTATGTTATTGTTAATGATTATGAACACAATTCTAGGAATGTAGAAAGATTCAAAGTGTAGTACCTTTGTAATGATTAATGGGAAATGAATATAATTTCCAGAAAACATTCATCCAAAAACTAAATTGATGCCATAGAATGGTTTATTTTATTGTTAATGATTATGAACACAATCCTAGGAATGTATAAAGATTCAAAGTGTAGTACCTTTGTAATGAGATAAATTCTTCCTAATTTTTCACTAGAAACCACGAGAATATAATGATATTCCCACATCCATGTTTACTGGAAATTTAGAAAACACCTTAATCAATTGAATGCATAATACCTTAATATGGATGCAAATTCTACCTTCCTTCCCTAGTATAAACACTTGTAATCCAATATACATAGCATATGTTTGATTATATCATAAACCTTAGGAATATCCCTTGTCATACTTCCCACATATGTTATCACTCATATTAGCACACATGTAAAATCCCATCCAATTCCAGTTGCTTCTCGTCCTCAACTCTAATATGTTGCGCACCTGCATAATGCCATCCAATTCTGATTGCTTCTTGGCCTCAACTCTAACCTGCAAGATTAAAACATGTGAATTTGGCATGAAGAGAGATATATGCCTAGTTAATTGAAACCCTAATTGAAACAATAAAACCATGCCTCAGTTTAACCGTGATCCTAGCCTGCCTCACATCCACATGACCAAAAACACCCATCAACTAAATGTAAATATATATATATATATATATATATATACAAATGATATTTATATTAAAATCTTATGGAGAGTTGTTAAAAAATGAGGGCAGTAAAAAGAACAAAGTAAAAAATTTGAATTTAAATGGAGTAAAACAGGTGTGAATAGTTATTATTATTCTAGTCACCTTAATCACCATTTTTAATGATAAACAAACATATTTTTTCATGCAAATAAGTTAATACTTCACATGAGGGTCTTTCATTTGTTGTGACGAGGAAGAATAAAAATTACACAACTATATATTTAAATTTGAGCATTGTTGAACATCGTTATAATGCAAACCACTTAAGTTTGGACACAATTTAAAATTTATTGTTAGATTGAAGGTCTTGTTAAAGTTTATAATAGCTCATTACTTCATATTGCAATACCTTGTGTTATCAAAATAAATGATCAAACATTTCACAAGGGACCTTTGACCTTTTCCCTTAATTTTTGGTCCCATAAGGCCAATTAATGATGAAGTGTGAAATAGAAAAATAAAAAAATTAGAATAGATCTCACAATAAAGGTTGAGGGTATTTTATCTATATATTAAATAAAATTAACCATCTCCATTATACTTTTAGATGTCAACTATCCTCATAATGGGTTAAAGTTCTTTATAACATTTCCCAACTATGTTAGCACATAGAGACAAATATTTATAGAACCACCTTCATGCATTTCTTAAGATGAGCCATGAACTAATCCATCCTAAAAGTAGCATCCCTTTAATCCTCAAGATTACAAGGGTTGTTCATCCCAATCCAATCTAAATGATAAAGGAAAAATGAGTTGTGGCTAGAGCTACCTATAATGATTTCATCTTGATCTCACAATCTTATTTGGAGGGTAGGTAAATAGACACCAATTCACCTAAGACTATCACATGCTCTACTCTATTCATGGTGATTTCATTAAAAAATGTAGGTGTCATGGCATATTAAACAATGGTTGGACAACATTAGCATGATAAAAGAATTTCCAAATATACACATACATTAACAACTCACATATCAATCATTAACATATTGCACACTTCTAATATAAGAAAAAATGTAGAAAAGAAAAATAAATACAAATCAAAAAATATGTAAAAACTTAAATAGATCCAATTTTAAATATGTGAAATTTCTCTTCTATAATATTGTCTTAAAAAAACTTTCAGTTCTATAAAAATAAAAAAATATATTTATTTAGAAATCAAAACTCTTAAAAAAAACTCCAATTCTATATACTCAAAATAAAAAAATATGAAGCAATAAAAAATTAAATTTATTTTGAAATGAAAACTCTTAAAAAAAACCCTCCAATTCTATATACTCAAAAAAAAAAAAGTGAAACAAAATAATGAAATGAAATGGTGCTAAATCATATCATTACTCAGCCAAAAAAAATTAAAAAATATATTTATTTCCAAATCAAAACTCAAAAAACATGATAATCAAAATTATGAAATCAAGTAGTGCTAAATCATAGAATTACTCAGCCAAAAAAAAATAATTATTTCGAAATCCAAACTCTAAAAACATGATAATCGCTAACCGAAAGTGCTTCGAATGCATGAATAAAGTGAACCTTTAGGGATTTGTTTCATATGTTGAGGGTCGGTTGAAGAGAGTGGACTTTTGTCTCACCTCTGGTTCCAAAGCGAGAGGGAGTCAAAAGAAAATATTATCTATCAGTTAAATTCGAAATCAAGACAGAAAAAGCATGACAGCTTTTAACGTCATTATCTATCCGTTAAATTCTAAATCAAAACCGAAAAAGCATGATAGCCTTTAACTTTAAATTCAAAATCAAAACTAAAAAATCATAATAGCCTTTAACTTAAAATTCAAAATCAAACCTGAAAAAACATGATAACCTCTAACAGACAAAGCATTGGAAATTTGTTTCACATGTCAACATTGAGAGGAATTTAGTCTCATCTGTAACCAGAAAGATGAAGGCAAGCACGAAAATATCTATGCGTTGAAGGCCAGTTGGACAAGTGATATATACTGAAATCTTTCCCGTATGCCGGTGTGTGGTCGGATGTCGATGATCGAGTTTGATTTTGGATGTCTGAGTAGTTCGGGTCGAATCTGCGTCAGTCACGTGTATGTGGGACGAGGTTGAACCAAGTTGTAGGGAACTCGATCATCCGCTGGAGCAACCAACGTTTCAAGGGAAGAGTAGCAGAGATGCTTAACGGTCATTACTCTGTCCACGGTACATTTTATTATTATTATTTTCTCTACCTTCTTAGAATCGCCAGATTGTTCTGTAAATTTATTATTAGTATTTTCTTTACTTCCTTCTCTTCTCAGAAGCCCTAGATTGTTTTGTATAGAATTCTTGCTTATCTCAAATCTCATGTATAGCCTTCCCTTTATTTTGTCAATATGATTGCAAATATTTCGGTTCTATTTAATTCAGATGTGAATTCGAAACCCTTCCCTTGGAAACCCTTTCAAATCTCATGTATAGACTTGCCTTCGAAACCCTTTCACAAAACAAATTCGACCCACGGGCATGCATGGGTCTGGTTAATCTTGATGCCATGGCTCCAGGTATCAACCATGTTAATAAATTTTTATTTAGCTAAAAAGAGGTTTAACCTGCCCTGTTAGTAATTTAACCAGTTTGTTTAGTTTTTTAATTTCTTGTATAATCTTTGTTCCAGACGGCATTTACTTAATCCATCTTTTTAGTGGTTAGCCTACCTATATTATCTCTCTTTGTTTAAGTAAATTTTCATTGGATTTTCAGCAATTTAATCTGCTTCTTGAGCAGTTTAAGTGGGCCATCTTTGATTATGGAATTTAATATTTTTTTATTAATCCAACCCCACTTGTATTCTTTATTCTTTAATGAGTTAACTCTCCCGACCAATTATTTCATTCCTCTTTTATATTGGTTTATCTCGCTACGTTATAAATCTAGATTTGGATTTTTTAAATCAAATATCAAGAAGGAATCATTGTATATGATTAATTTTTGCTTTATTTTTAATTTAACCCACCTCCGGTCCATTAGATTCTTAGGTTTAGAAACTTCTGAAATTCCAATGATCAAGCAAAACGTGGTCGGGGATATGGAGACTCTGTTGCGATGTGATCTTTAAAGTATTTAACTCCGCAAGTTCTGCATTTGTGTGTTATGCTTGAGAGGCTTTATTATACCTTCTGTGAGGTATGGTATATAGCATTCGTTCAGGTTGAATGCTTATTAATTTGTTCGTTGACCAAAATAAATTTTCATTTTCTCTATACTATTTATTTATTAATTTTTTTTAAATATTTAATACTATTTATATACCATTCGATTGTTTCATCAAATTGAAGTCTTATTCGCCAGCGACATTCTTGAGAGATGGAGAACGTTTAATTCTATTTCAAACCTTGACATTTAAATCGTTCTATTTTTTCTTTAATTCGCCAGATTTCTTGCTTACTTGAATGGAATAGAATGGAATTGTGTGCTTTTGCCTTTAATTCTATGTTTTCTATCAGTTGAGAGTACTGTGTGTCATTGAAGATTTGGTCCTTCAGTGTCGTTTTGGATATGGCCATTGCGCCATGCTTCCGTTAGTATTGATTGTTTTTCCAGGGTATTCGGTTAGTATTGATTGTTTCTCCAGCTTATTTTGTTGGATTGTTTTTGTCCAAAAAATTGTAGACATGTTTGGAGCCAGGGATAAGGGCAGGTACTTTAGGTAAGTTAATAATAGCTTGTGTTGTGCTTTATTTTATATAATTTTGATGGGTTTTTACGGGTTTTTTTAAGTCATATTTTATAATTATGTAAATAAATTCAATTATCTAAAACTTAAAGAATTTAAATTACATAATCTTAAAAGACATTAAATGAATCTTTGTAAGGTGTACTTTTTCCAATATATATTTTTCTTTTGCTCGATTAAATGAATCTTTGTAAGGTGTACTTTTTCCAATATATATTTTTCTTTTGCTCGATTACAGATTATAAACATTACAAATATCATAATGTAATAATGGCTTCACCGCTTAAGAACTTTGAGTGATACTCACCTCTTCATATTTATATGTTAAAAGATATTAAATGAATCCTTGTACGGTGTACTTTTCCCAATATATATTTTTCTTTTGCTCCATTACAGATTATAAACATTACAGATATCATAATCTAATAATGGCTTCACCACTTATGAACTTTGAGTGATACTCACCTCTTCATATTTATCCCCTTATTGTCATAGAAAAAGATATTTCTACCCACACAATATTCTTTGAAATATACTAGTAAAATGTCTTAAATACTGGGTTTAACAATAATGAGAGGTTCGAAAACTTGACAGGTTGAAACTTCGTGTATGAGTGCGTACAGAAATGAAAAAATACATAGAAAAGCAGAAATAGATAACCTTGCTTTTCATGATTTTCGTTTAGACTTATCGCTAGCCTAAGATGCAAGCTACAATGATATCTTTTATATATTGATTTGTCTTTTGGATATGAAATGTTTGCTTTTGTATATGGAGTGGTATAACATATTGCAATGCAATATGTTATAACATATTGCATTGCAATATGTTATAACATATTGCATTGCAATATGTTATAACATATTGCAATGATATCTTTTATATATTGATTTGTCTTTTGGATATGAAATGTTTGCTTTTGTATATGGAGTGGTATATGAATTGTTTTAATTTTAAAATAAAATAAAAAAATTAAAATTAAAATCATTAGTATTTGAATATGTTAAATTATGTTAAATTGAGTATTTAAATTTTCCAATTATTTTATTAAGTATTTATGATGTTTTATTTTATTCTGTATTTACCATGTTTTTAGTTTTAGTTATATATATTCATTTGTTTATTTAAAAAAATTATTTATTAACCTCCTTTTAAGTGTAATTCCATCGTAATTGGAATTTGTCTTTTTATTATATTTTTAAATTAAGAATAAAACAATTAAAGTTTTCAACCAGCATTGAAATTTTGTATAAGAGTAATCATTTTATTATATTTTTAAAAATAAAGTTTTCAAAAACTTTAAAGTTTTTAGAATTTGAATATATTTAATTAGTTGTATTTAAATTTAAATTTTATTTATATTTGTTTGTGTATTTATAATATTTTTTTATTTTTATCATAACAACATTTATAACTTTAAGGTTATTAATTATATTTTTCAATTGTTTATTAGTATTTATAGTTATTTTTTTAACTTATTAATTAATTAAATAAAAAATTCTTATATCTTTTTACATTAAAAAATTATTATAGTATATATTTTAAATTATTTTTTAATTTAAATATTTATAAATAAAATATCTTTTTTATATGCATATAAATATATTTTTAAGTTGAAAAATTATTATATTATATAATTTATATTATGTTTTAATTAAAATATTTATAAATAAAATATATTTTTTATATTCATATAAATATATTTTCTAAATTTCTAGATAAAATAATTATTCATGTTAATTACTTTTTATGTCTATTCTTCTTTTGTGTGTGTGGGATGTACATTTATAATATATATTTCTTATATTTTTTTTTAATTTTGTGAGTTCATTTGTATTGCTTAGTATTTTCTATTAGAATATTTTTACTTCAAGTAATATAATGGATGTGTTGTTCTTTATTATATATTAAAATTTGTTTAAAGAATTATTCTCATGCTTGGGCATACTATTTAGGCTTTGTGCTTGGGTTAAAAGATTTTTAGGCTTGGGATTCGGATACGGAACTAAGTTTAGGCTTAGTCTTGGATATTTAGACATAATTGAGGTTAGGATAGGGTAAGCGAGTTTATGTTAGGATAGGGTAAGCTAGTTTATGTCACGTCTATGTAGGTTAGGTTAGATTAGCCCATGTAGGTTAGGGAAGAGTAGGCTAGGATGAGATGGGTTATAGTATGATAGGATAGGATAGGTCAAGCTAGGATAGGCTAGGCTAGAGTAGGATACCATAGGATAGGATAGTGTATGTTAGAGGAGAGGAAGGAAAGCTAGGGTAAGATAGGTTAGGATGGGCTAGGTTAGAGTAGGGTTAGGGTAGGCTAGGTTAGAGTGGTGTTAGGGTAGGATAGGTTAGAGTGGGGTTAGTGTAGGCTAAGGTAGGTTATTTTAGGCTAGGTAAGGATAAGTTATGACTAGGATAATTTATGCGAAGCGAGGTTACGTTAGGGTAGGTTAGGTTATGGTAGGGTAAGGTAGGATAGGGATCGATGTAGGCTAGGTAAGGGTAGGATAGGTTGGGGTGGAATAGGTTTGGGTGGGTAAGATTAGGATAGCTTAGGGTAGGCTAAGTTAACATAGACTCGCCTAGGGTTAGATTGGGTTGGGATAGGATAGGGTAGGCTAGGCTAAGTTAGGGTACGTTAATCCAATCTAGGCTAGGTTAGTTTAGAGTACAATTAAGCTCTGTTATGTTGGGTTTGGGTAAGTTGTGCTAGGATAGTTTAGACAAACATTAAGTTGGTCTAGGCTAAGTTAAGGTAAGCTAAACTAGGTTAGGCTAGGCTAGGAAAAGGATAGGGTAGTATAGGGTAGGGTAGGGTAGGGTAGGTTAGGCTAGGCTATGGTTAATTAGGCTAGTGTAGGCTATGATAAGATAGGTTAATATAGGATAGGGTTGGATAGGTTACGCAAGGTTAATTTAGGTTACCTTAGCTAGCCTATGCTAGGTTTGGTTAATTAGGTTAGGCTAGGTTAGGTTAAGCTAGATTAGGTTAAACTAGCATAAGATAGATTAGGGTAGACTAGGTTGGCATGGGTATGATTAGGCTAGCTAAGTGTAGGCTAAGTTAAGTTAGACAAGGCTCGGGTAGGGAAGGGAGGGTTAGATTGGGTTGGTCTAGGTTAGGGTAGGTTAAACTAATATAAGCTAGGTTAGTTTAGAGTAGAGTTATGTTAGGTTAGTCTAGGCTTGGGTAAGCTTTATTAGGCTAGTTTAGACTAGTATTAGGCTGGGCTAGGCTAAGTTAAGCTAGTCTAGGCTAGGTCATGTTAGGCTAGGCTAAGGATAGGGTAGGTTAGGGTAGGGTAGGGTAGGGTAGGGTAGGTTAGGCTAACATAGGGAAAATTAGGCTAATGTAGGCTATGGCAATCTAGGTTAATGTAACATCACCTCATTACCAACTTTTTCTTTTTTAAAGATAATTTGTTAATTAACATATATAGTCAAAGTTAATAATTAGACTTAGAGTTTCCATGATAAAACTTGTTTTACCTACTTCCATGAACCTTTTTTTGACATTGTGTCTAATGGTCATGGAGTTACCATACCAGGTTAAAAGCTTGTTGACTTCCATTACCACTATTCAACTCTAGTAACACATCAGTGTACAACATTCTATGTACTATATCTTTCATTATTAATATTCTATTAAGTGTTTCTATATATATAGAATAGATATATCTTATTTTTAATAATTAGAAAACCCTTTAATATTGATTCAGTTTTTCACTCCTAATATTGATAACAATACCTATGGTTCAGAGTTTTCTCTTATACACCTTGTCCAATTTGTTCTTGAGATAAACCATTCAAATCACTTTACAATACAATAAATGAGAACCTCATTACACATTGTATCAATTTATGAAAGGGGATAAAATGTATTCCTACATAGTAAAGAACCATGGGTTAACTCACAGTTAAAAAAAGGTATTCTACTGTGATGGTGATAGAGCTTATTCCATGTAATGGTGCCACTAATGAGGGAGGATAGTCCCTTCACCTAAATCATACCTTCTCTCTTGATTATGGCTCGTTTGTCGAGCCTAGGATTAATTCACTACCTCGATGCTCAACAAAAGAACTATAAGCTTTTGGATCAAAGACATAGAGACCTTAGGCTCAAGCATTTACCCATCTACTAATTCCGTAAGCATTTTCCATGAGTAGTGCTGAGTCATATTTTTCTATTCTTAAATATTGTAGGAATTTTTTTATGAAAAAATTCCTTTTAACAATGTAACTATGAATTATTTCTCATTGTGTTAATGTGCAGGTCGACTCTTATCTACACACTTAAATTAGCACCAACTCTTGATGGCTCTTTTTCCTTTGTTCCTCAATGTAAATTGATATTCATACTAAGTTTGTAGACTCTCTAACTCATAGGGAAATGCTATACTTGTTTTGCATTCATTTACATTTCATAATCTTTGATCCTATGATCAACTTCATATAGCCTTAATATATTAATCTTGTTTAATTTGTTCAAAGACTAAAACTCCCACGATGTTATTTAGCTAACCCCTTTGTTTATTTTTCATGCACATCACATTCAGTAATAGGTTTAATAAGTTACTATTACCCATGTCCTTACTAATATTCAGGATCAAGGTAGGGTTGTTTGTTTTTTTATGGATTTCACAATTTCTATAATGTTGACAACCAAACCAAACATTTTTTTCCAGGTTACTTACAGGGGGATAAATAAATTCTTTCCCTCGTTCATTTTTACTTGGGTTAATAAATTTTGATGGCGTCTTCCTTGGGAAAATCCTTGCATATGGATGAGGATGGCCAAGAAGTAAATGTTCAACTCATTTAAGGATTAAGGTAATGAAAAGAAAAATTCATATTTTAAATTTTGTGTTGATTACTATGCATAACATACATTCTTTTTGCACCTCGTAACAAGATGTGGTGAATATTTAATGCAGAGTTATAAAAAACCCTCAAATACTTGAGACTATAGGTTGGTCCAGCTCGAACTTGTTATCATGGACTCCATACTTGGTCTCACACTTATGAGGTCAAGCAATATCCTTGACATTTCTCACAAACTAAACATGTCTTCATTACCAATACGAGTGCTTCAAGTTTATATAGTCTCGAGTGGAGTATACCCTAAATGGGTAGCCATGAAATAGCTACAATGATAACTAATTAGCCATGAAAAGTTGGATTCCCTAGACGGACCTAAAAGTGCTAACCCCTCCAGCCAAAATCAACATGGCATGCTTGTAGAAATAGGACCTCAAAGCTCTAGAGCAAGCCCTGCCAAGAAGAAACATCAAACCCAAGCATCAACTCCACACCACATACCAGAGACCCTGATAATGCATCAAGCCTTGAACATACTAGTAGGGATGGACTGGTGAAGACCACACCCTCAGAAAACTTAGAAAGAATCTTTTCACACACTAAAGGTTGAAAGAAAGAATAGTCCACAAAAAAACCCCAGAGATGAAGTGGACCAGATC
>JASDQU010029711.1:43626-55651 GCA_032191745.1 Picea mariana | reverse complement strand
TTTTTTCTCCTTTTCCTCTTAGACTTGTTTTCTACCCTTTTTCTCCTTTTCCTCTTTGACTTGCTTGGTACCCTTTTTCTCCTTTTCTTTCTAGTTTACAGTTGGTTGTGTTTTTTTCATCTCCTACTGGGTATTTTTTTTCTATGATGCCTTTATCTTTCATTGAATAGGTTGTGTTTGTTTCATTTTGGGTGATCCATATTTATTTTGAGAACGAAATGATGGAGGATATATAACAGTGAAATATACAGAGGTATTGTGAGATACACAAAAATATTGCAATAAACACAGACATACAGTAATGCATAATTTTTATTAACGAGAGAAAGTACATAAACCATAAAATTACAGAGTGAATAACTCGTTAGATGGTGGCAGCTTATCTCTAAGAAGAGATGTGTTTTCTACACTCATTTGCAAGAAGATGATGATTACAATGAGGCTTGATAGTCCTTTTTAACATAAATGGAAAAACCCTAAACATCCAAAAACCTATCCCCCAAAAGATGAAAATCCAAAAGGTTTTCGGCCCCAATGTGGAGATGAAGCACCAAAAGTCATGTGGGCCCCGATGGGGTAAGTTGGTACAACAACTTTATGGGGTCGTAACTTTTGCATACGATCTTCATTTTAGGTGCACGATATCCCATTGGAAAGGTATATCCAAGGACTACACATTATGCCATCACACTCCAACTTCAACCACATTGTGACTGTGTCGAGCCCCAAAAATGTTGTTTAGGGCCTCAAAGCAGCCCCAGAAGTTTAGGACTCAAAAATATAGGAAATAAATGCCAATGATGAAAATTGTATGTTAGCTAGTTGGAATAGGTGGGTGGCCACCGATATCCATCTGGATCAATCCTCCCTCCTTAGGAAGTAATGGTCTCCATTGCATTGAGTTCCCATGGGAGATGGGAAAGTGTTTTTTGAATCTGAACCTTGGTGAACTGCTTACCTTATCGGAGACATTGTGTTTCTTGGTGTGTGGAAGGTTGTCATGAACCTAGTGTTGGGGGGGTTGGACCTTTTTAACCAGTATGACTGCATGAGATGACTGTGCGTAGAAGGAAGTTTTGTTATTTACTTCAATCTTTCTAATATGCTTCTGCTGGATAGAGGGGGCTTGAACTAAGGCCATAGTGGCCACAATGTCCTTATGTTCAATTCCTTCCCAAATCGCAAAGAAGCTAAAATTTGTCTTATGAGACACAACTTTGTTGCATTGTTTTGTTGAAACAAGAATCAGAACTACCTCTGGTATCCTATATAGATGATCCCCCAGAACAACGATGACACTACAAGGTAGAGACTCATAAACAACATGATGTTTCCACATATATGGTTGTCCCAAAAGAACATCACAAACATCCAACGGGGAAACATCACACAATACCTCATACTTGAAGGAATTGATGTCGTTGGATAGGAGACATTGTTGGATTACACGAAGATCTCGTCCCTGAATAAGCCACCCGATGTTGTATGGTTGTGGGTGTGGTGTTGTTGGAAATCCCAACTGTTTGACGACCTCTGCTAAGATGAGGTTCTTTTGGCTTACGCTATCAACAATGAAATGCAAAGGGATCCCCTTCAACCACATTTTTAAATGGAAGAGGTGTTCCCCCTCTTCAGGATATGTTGGTGCTTCTGTTTGGATTGTTGTGGTTGTCACAGTGGCAGTGGGGTATGCATCGATGATTTGTCTCCTTTCATTATTTTCTTCATCAGATTCTAAATCCAAGTTTGGATCTTTTTCTTTGATCTCAGCTACTAATGACGGTTTTGAGCGGCATTCATCAATGGTGTGCCAACGGATTTTGTGTAAATCACACCACTTCCCGATGTCCTTCTTCGTCTTCCTGTTGCTCTTATTTCCCTATGGCTTGGACTAATTGTCTTGATTTTGGTTGTTCTATGAGTTACGGCTACCTTTACCATACTTTGGTTGTTGCATATTCGCAGACCCGAACTCTCACTTGTTCCGCTGCTTAAATTTCTTCTTGATTTTGACAGCATATTGATAAGCGGATCCTAGTGATGAAATGTCCATAACTTTCATTTCGTTTAGCATGTATATGTGTATATCCCCATGGTATTTTAGAACCAAATGYCGCTCAGAGTCTTTGATACCTAGCTTGGTGTGCAAGGTATGGAAGGTATTTGTGAAATCTGGTACTGTTCGGTCTCATTTTTTATGCAGCATGGTCCATCTCATGTACTGATCATCATAGTTTCCCATAGGGTAATATTCCTACTTGTTATAGTCCAAAAATTCCATATCTATGCATCCAAGAAATTGGCCCATCCATTTGCATAATTTGCCAAAAACATTGTTGAGGCTTCCTCTAAAAAACTTTTTTTTGGATAGTGTRCGTGCCCTGATGCACTAGTAGCCTGCATACACACGCGTGTTGCATGCTAGTTAGCCTGCGTACACATGCGTGTTGCATTCTAGTTAGCCTGTGTTTACATCCAAAAGTTGCAAAAAATATATAATTGCACGGAATTCGATGGAGTTTACGAGCTATGAAGGGTTTCCTAACCAGTTTACCCCTTGTAGCCCGTCCCCAAACTAAATAACCATATTTTTATCATATAAAAAGAGGTCTTGGGGACTCATTTAGATACTTGAAAAAGAGAATAAGAAAACTATGCCAAAATCCCTTCCCTTTCTTTTCCCAAGATTTGCATCTCATTTTGAGTTTTAGCCTCAACCTTCCCCTCCAGCCATTCTCCCTATGCAACCCTTCCTCCTTCCCTTCACAGTATGTTGGTTGTGAAAAGCTAATGCTGGATTGATGCACTTGGACCCACGACAAAGCAGCCCAAACTTGGCTCGTAGAGTGGTCGCCAGCAAAGGTTGTAACCCTTTTTATCTTGAATTTGAATAAAAGAGATTATATTTGTCCCAAAACCCTATGCTTACATGTTTTTGTTAATTTGAGCATTTATATCTATCTTTAGACTTTTAAAGTGATTATTAGATATTATATATGTTGTTGCATTATGTTCCTAACCCCTTGTAGGTCATCTTTGGGAGGAGATATGTGATCTAGGAGGCGGAAATAAGCGAAAGAGGTCTACACCAACTGTAAGGATTGAAGGTGCACTCATTAACCCTCTCTTTCCTCTTTCTCTCATCACTTAGTTTAGATGGTTTTGGGGTATATTAAAGGTAGATCAGTCGTTTAAGGGATTTATCGCTCTACCTATTCCTTAGACCTAGTTTACGGGTATTTTCCTCGTAGCAAAATTGGTGACTCCACTGGGGAGTCTCTCTAGGGTCTTAGTGGGAGATTTTGGTTTGATTTGATTTTTTCAATTTCTTTTGAGTTTCCTAAGTTTGATGAGTCAGTGAGGGTATTTGGTCACCTTCCAGGTGCCTACCAGCCTTCCCTGCCTAGTTGTCTATCCAAACCTTTTTCTTTTTTGAAAACTTGCATAGGTGTACGCATCATATCCTCTATATAGCCCACGTACATACGTGTTATGGATAGTATACAACCCGCATACATAGGCGGGCTACTCGTGCTAAGCACACATCTCTTTGTTTTGGAAGGGTTTTTTAAAAAAGACTTTTTCTTTCCTGATAAGAAGATCTTTGCTTCTCGGGCCTTCTTGAACACTTCAAGATATCTCTTGATTGTGTTTGGTTGGGTTAAAGATCCCGTTTATCTTGCAGTTTGTAAAGAACCCTTGTTGTTTCTTTATTTTCTTTTGTTTGTTTTGAAGGTTTAGGGGAAACTTGTAAGCGTTAGATCCTCCTATGGATTCTAGTGAATCCATGTGTTCAAGCAGTGACTTAGGGTCTGTGTTAGTCTTGGTTTTATTTTCTCTTTACCTTGTTTGTGCTTTGAAAAACGAAAAAAAAATATCATTTACATGTGATTTTCTTTTCTAAGAATTCAAAAAAAAAATTAAAAATTATAGTTGCATTTTTGTTTGGTAATTGTAGCATAGGTTGTTTATTACAAAAGAAAAGAGTTCCATTTGCAGAGTTCCTTCTTTGTTATTTCCTTGAAAGTTTAGTATTTTGCATTCACATTGTAAAATGAAAAGTGCATTCTAGGAAACTTTTTGCATTTTAGGATCTTTGACTATACTTCGAAAAGTTTGCATTTACAAAGATTACAAGTCATTTTTCAGTTGTAGAACCTAGTTTGTTTTTTCACGAATGTTCTAAAGGTTTAATTTCTTCTCTTTCGTCTTTTGAAAACACCATAAGTTGCACGTATGTACCCTTTTGATTAAATCAAGCCACTTAAAATTAAATATTAACACTTGAAATCAACTAGACTTTTGTTTGTAGGGTTCACCAAGTAGTCTACGCTTTAGGGACTTGAAATAGGTGTGGAGAGGAAGCTCTTCAAGGTCGCTTAAACAAACATAAGAGTCTGTGATAGGGAGTGTCAAAGTCCAGTTTCATAAGAGTCAATTGGGACCCCCCTCTAACATAGGGGATAAACATGAGGTCGTGTGAGGAAAGGTAGAGGAGATAACCCCTCCAAATTTGGATTGAGCGTAGTGGGGATCACATAGTGAGGCTCATTCTTGGGATTTATGTTGATCACATTTGACTACGGAGCCTCGTGGACCTCGAATCTGTTCGAGATCCTCAGTTGTCTTCCAGACCATTTTCCTTCGATACCCTTGAAAGGCTTCAAACTTTGTTATCCTGCTAATTACGATCAGCCCGACTGTCGACTGTACCCGCCTGGTGACTGACTGCGAGATGGAAACCTAGTTTCATGTATTTTAGGGACTTACACGGGTGACTACGGGGGTATACCACAGTACCTAGGGTATATGTCGGATCGCACTTTGCATAGTATACCCATAGGGTGTTTTCGTGTTCAAGTTACACTTGCACCGGTAAGTTTCTCTAGTGTCAATTGGTGTAACTTTTCTTCTTGCCACTCAGTTGTTTTCTTGATTTTCCATTAGGAATGTTTTAGTGCGTGATCTGTGTTTCATGCTAGCTCAACCTTAGAATGTTGGTTGATCCTTTCACAAGTTGGAAGATCAATAGCTCTGTCATTCACGTAGGCTTCAGGGTTTGTCGTCGGTTACTTTGGAGCCACCTCCGCCACCACTAAGGCACAGTCTAGATCAAGAGGGTTCATTTGAAGCGACCAGGCCATAAAAAATTGTACCTGAGCAAGCTCCTAGAGAATACTTTCCTGCACCAGAGGAGTCCACCATTTCTAAACTTGAAGTTGAAGGCTTCAGGCCCTCAAACCCTCTGATCATCGACTTATCAACACCACTTCTTATTCAGATAGTCCCTCCTGAGGTGACTTCACATGAGCGTCAGTTTGTTATACGAGCAATGATGGAAGAAACTAGTGTTACCTCTTATGGGATTCCTCATACTCCCATATTTGTTGTTGCGGGAGGGGGTGTCGTGCCTCCTCCCCCCCCCCCCTTCCACCTATCAGGACTACAACTGTCTAGGCACCCAATACTTTGGGAAGTGGCACAGTCTCTTCAATGACTATGACCATTGTTCCCTCTATCCAATATAACATGTCTGGTGCTCCATNCTTCCACCTATCAGGACTACAACTGTCTAGGAACCCAATACTTTGGGAAGTGGCACAGTCTCTTCAATGACTATGACCATTGTTCCCTCTATCCAATATAACATGTCTGGTGCTCCATATTTGTATGGATTTCGGGTTTTGACTATAGTTCAATCCTAACCTACTCTACTCTATAGACTGTTTATCTAGGGGAAGGGAGATCCAATGCTCCCTTACAAGGGTCTATCACGGGAAGTAATACCTCGTTAAACACTATCCCTTATGGTGGAGGTCATATCCCTCCTTTGTCCCCTTCGCTCGGAGGCATTTTCCAGCAGCCAATTGGGCTTAACACCAGCTCTAGTTTGTTCACTGGGGGGAGTCTTGGACCTCAATTCTATATGAATCTGGTAGGGTCTATGCCTTTTCCTTTTTTTGATGCATTTGGAAATAATGCTTTCTCATCATCTACTTTCTTGACAGGGGGAAACCCCATCTTTGGTCAACCAAACCCAATGCAAGGCTTCATTCCTTCACAGGCAGTGATGACAGGAGTTTACTCATTGCAAGGTATTGGAAATCMTTGACAAGGCTCATTACCTTCGCAAGGTATTCTGATCCGGGGTAACCCCTCCCACACTTAGTGGAACCCCGGGCAAGGTTCGATACCTATGCCAGAAGATTCGACTAGGGGAATCCCCAACCAAGGTCCTTGGAATACCGTGYAGGGATCATTCCCTACACAAGTCATGTCATCCAACTACAGGAATCATTTGACGATGCATAATCAAGCGCAAAATCCTTTTATTGACTAAGGCCACCATGGTTTCTACCAAAACCCTGGCCAGCAGAAATTTTTTTCCTGGAAACCTGGTACCAGTCAATATCTAGGCCCCTTTTTTCCTTTGAATCCACCATAACCTAGACTACCTTTCCTGGAAAATATTAATTTGTCATACTTGTCGAGGCTATTGAATGACCCAATCTGTCATGATTCGCGTTGGCCCCCCATGCCGACTAAGTTTCCCTCTGACATCCCTAAGTTTGAAGGCAAGCCTGGTGAAGATCCAGGTGATCATGTTATGGCGTTTTATTTATGGTGCTCATCCAACTCATTAAAGGATGAATCCTTTCAGTTGTGTTTGTTTCAATGCACTCTTATAAGGGGTGTCACGAAATGGTATATCAAGCTCAATATCTCAAAGTAAGCTTACTTTAACAACCTGGCTATGGTTTTCTTAAACCATTTCTAGTTACCGGTAAGATACGATGTCAACACCAAGTTGTTGGCCAACTTTGCACAAAAAAAACTCATCCATATCTCGGATCACATCCAAGAATGGCATCAACGAAAGAGCTTGATCAAAGTTAAGGTCGCTCCCGCATTTTTGCTCGAGTTGTTCCTGAAGTTGTTGGTGCCTTGTGTATCCGAAGACGTCATGACATCTGAGATTTTTTTTTAAGAAGAGGATATCATGAGAGCCCATCAACTAGAGTTGTTTTACTCTCAATCCAATATGTTGTACAAGATCCTTCCCAACGCACCACGGTCGACTTTTGACAAGACAAAACAGAAGTCTGGGACTCACGCCGATGGCATAGTAGGTTGATTAGCACATAGAAAGCCCACAAATCAGTTGACTAATTAGTTACAAAAAGTATCGATTCAACAGATTGTGGCTAGTCAAACTCCTAGTTCGGCTACCCTCGTAACCCAAATGTCGGATGTACACAATGTGAAATCGACGAATCCCTAGGGTAACCTGCAATCCGAGGGAAAGAGGAAATCTAAAAACAAGAATGGTAAGGAGGATAAGAAGGCTATGAATAATGCTCATGAGGTTAAAAATGAAAAGAGGAAGGTGAAGTTTCCATATAATCTTTGCATGGATGACCACTTAACTCACCAATGCCCTCGGCTTGAGGAATCCCAAAATATATTCGCACAACAATAGCCTACTGTGTTAACCAACCCTTTTCCACAAGGGAAAAATATGGCTCAAGCTTCCTCATCCACGAATGCGCCTRGGGGAAATTAGGAAKCCCTTGCACCTAATGCTAATAATAGAGCCGMAAAGGTTTATATGAAGAAATCTGATGCTCATCTGCAGGCCAAGGCTCATAATTACAGAATGCAAGAATCTAGTGAGAAGGGAAAAGAAGCCTCCAACCCACCACCACCTCTTCAAATTGAGAATATTGTTGGAGAAACTATGAMTCGCATCCCTAAGTGTGCATTTAAAAAGGATTCTCACAACCCAAATGCAAGGCCTACTCATAATTACTCTATCGTGGAGGATCTGGCACAAATTCCTTGTGTAATGTATGCTTTGGAAGTCCTCTAGATTTTCCCCTCACAGAGGAAAGCATTGTTTTATGCCTTGGGAGTGGTCGAGACTACTAACTCAGGAATGATTGTTTTTGACCCTACAGATTATAAACCTCATATTCCTCACCATGTCTATTTTCAAATAGTAGTGGTGTATGCCACAAAATCATTGACACAGAACATTTTCCATATAGTGATTGATGAGGGTGCCTCGACTTGCATGATGTCATTGGCATGTTGGAAGGCCATTGTCCAACCTAAGTTGTCTATGTTTCCCATGTTGCTAACCACATTTGGCGGTCAATATTTTATAACACATGGCATAATTCCCCCCTTCCTCGTGCAATTGGAGGTAAAAATCGTGTGCATCAAGGTGGAAGTAGTCGATGCACCTCTCGACTACAATATTTTGTTAGGACAGAGTTGGACCTACGCTATGACAGTAGTTGTATCCACCTTTTTTGGGGTCTTATGTTTTCCTCATGAAGGTCGGATCATAATCGTTGATCATTTATCCTTCTCCCATCCTGACCCTTCATCGGGGGCATCCACGGTCCTGATGATTGATAACCCGCAGCTAGGTACCATCACCTTAGGTTATGGATTGTTTCCATCTTTAATTGGGACTTTTTATTATCCACCGCCTGCTAATGATGTCAAGTTTATTTCGGCTATCCTTGACCAGCCGAAGGCTGGGATCTTTCAAGTCAATTCTTTTAAAACGAGTTACTTTAATGACCYGTGAATTTTACCTTCCTCTTCAGCTTCTATGGAAGGGGTAGGGAACCCTAGAATGGCTATGCCCTTATCCGTTGTTGAGGTTGCATACATTATTTTCCAGCAAGCCTCAACCAACCCTAATCTAGATCCCCCACAGKAGCTAGATCCCATTCTCGAGCCTATTTTGGCTCAAGACTCTCTCACCACTCACGATCCTTTGGACTTAGTCTTTCCCTCTGATGAGACAATTTTGGAGGCAATGCCTAGGCCAGATAGACCTTGGGATGATCTTCACCATAGATCTTATTTATTACCTGAGCTGAGGAGATTAGCGGTGGGAGAGTTCACTACGACCATGAATGGAGATGCCCCTTGTCTCATTAACCATATGGCCACGCACAGAATCTATGCTGAGGGAAACATGGAAAGTATAGCTAAAACAATTCCTTTCAACATCTCCAGAACCCCTGGCATCGTGGAAAACGTCTTCGTCGGAGCACATTGCTCCCCCGAAGAGATTCAAATCTATATTGAATTACTTAGAGAGTTTCACGACATATTTTCTTGGTCTTATGAGGAGATTCCAGGAATTGACCCATGTATAGTTGAACAAGAGATCACAACTTACCCTGATGTTAAGCCTGTCTGACAGAAGATTTTCCCAATCAATCTTCGCAAGGCAGCAACGATCAAGGATGAGGTAGAGATAATCATCAAGGTTGGTTTCATCTATCCTGTGCAATCGACGGAATGGGTGTTGAACCTTGTTCCTATCAACAAAAAACAAGGTACGATCCGCGTGTGTATGGACTTTCATGATCTAAACAAATCTTACCCGAAAGATAATTTTCCAACCCCATTCATTAACCAGATTGTTGATGAATGTGCGAGTTGTGAGGTATTTTATTTTATGGACGGTTTTTTCGGGTACAACCAGATTCAGATCAATCCTGAGCACCAACATAAAACGACGTTTATATTTCCTTGGGGTACATTCGCATATAGGAAAATGCCTTTTGGCCTCAAGAATGTTGGAGCCACCTTTCATCGGTCCATGTCATTTTCCTTCCACAACCTCAAACACATAGTCGAGGCATATCTTGATGATCTGGCATCACGTTCTCATAAGGGATTCAATCATCCCACCCATTTATGACTTATTTTTGAGAGGTTTCGTTACTATTGGATTCACCTTAATCCAAATAAGTGTAGTTTTTGCATAACATCAGGCCACTTGTTAGGTTTTATCATGTCAACTAAAGGGATCATGGTCGATCCTCTGAAGGTTGAGCCAATATTTCAATTTCCTCCCCCATGCACAATCCCCCAGCTTCAAAGTCTACAGGAGAAATCCAACTTTCTTCGGCGTTTTGTTTCCAAATATGTCAAGATTACTAAAGGGTTTATGTGTCTCTTGAAGAAATGGATCTCATTCTATTGGGATGAAGTGGCTCATCGCTCTTTAGAAGCGTCGCAACATTCTCTAACGTCTTCCCCTCTGCTCAGTCCTTTGGATTATGGCAAGGATTTATTATTGTATTTGGTTGTCGCAGAGTCTACTATTGGCATGGTCTTGGTCCAAGAGGATGACGCGGTCGAAGATCATGTTATCTACTATCTTAATCGAGGCTTGGTAGGACTGGAACTCAACTACACACATGTTGGGAAACTTGCTTTGGTTGTTGTTCATGCTGTCCAATGGTTCTGTCATTACTTCTTACTTCGCAAGACCACCTTCATAGCTATCGTGAACCCTTTTCAATATGTGTTAACATGAAGGGTCATTGGCAGGAAAATCAGTCGATGGATAGTCATCCTGCAAGAATTTGACTTGGATTTTATTTCGGCGAAATCTAAAAAGTCCTTGGTCTTTGCTGAAATAATCTCGGAACTTTCGATCGAGAGTGGTAACAATTTTCTCGAAGAGTCACTAATCAATGGGGATATTTTCCTTATTGCATCTTTGAACCCTTGGTATGGAGATATACTTGTCTATCTTCAGACTTTGAAGTGCCCGTCTTCTGCTTCTTGCAATGAGCATCGACAAATATGCCATTAAGCGCAGAACTATCTTATCATCAATGATAATTTATATTGTTGAGGAGTGGATTGCATTCTCCATCATTGTCTCACTCACGAAGAGGTAAAACTTATGTTGAATGATTGTCACACTGGAGCATGTGGCGGTCACCTATCTTGGTTGCAAACAACCCATAAGATTCTTCGCGTCAGATAATTTTGGCCCTCATTAACCAAAGATTGTGTAGAGGAAGTCAAGAAGTGTCACCTGTGTGAGATATTATCTCGGAAGATGTGGGCACACCCTACTCCCATGTTTTCAGTTATTGTTGTTGGTCCCTTCACCAAGTAGGGGATTCATTTTACTACATGTCACCCGAATTCAGCTAGGGGGCATCGCTATATCATCGTGTCGGTAGACTACTTCACTTAGTGGGTCGAGGCCATGCCGACATTCAACAATGATGGAGAAATGACTACACTTTTTTTTTTAACTTGATTGTACCCAAGTTCGGTATTCCGAAGGAGATTTTCACAGACCATTCAATCACTTCCAGAGCAAGATGATGTCTGAGTTAACATCAAAAATGGGATTTAAGCAAGAAAATTTGTCACCTTACTACCCACAAGAAAATGGTCAAGTGGAGGCTGTTAATAAGTCTCTCAAGACTATTCTTCAGTGGACGATCAATTCAACCAAGTCGAATTGGAATTTGATTTTGTACTCAACACTTTGGTCTTATCGAACCTCGGTCAAGACTACTACTGGTTTTTCTCCTTTCCAACTTGTTTTCGGGCTGGAGGCAGTCTTTCCCATATAGTTCCAAATCCATTCTTTTAAGTTGGCAGTGGAACTATTTCCCGACACTACTCCACTTGAAGAGCGTCTTTTATATCTCAAGTAGCTCAATGAGCAGCGTCAAGATGCAACCTTGGCCAACGAGGCTCACAAACAATGTGTCAAGTGTCATTGTGATTGGTTTGTATGCCCTCGATTTTTCTCTCAAAAAGATCTTGTCCTGGTCTATGACCAAGATAAAGATCCCTTGGGAGAAGACAAATTCAAACCTATGTGGTTCGGGCTATTCATTGTTAAGAAAGTTTTAGAAAAGGGTGCCTATCAATTGGTTGATTTTGAGGGTAACTTTTTATCAAAGCCTATAAATGGTCTCTACCTTAAGAATTATTACGCTTAGATTGGTCACCTAGGCGTGACTTAATGTATATAATGTATAGTTTTATTTATACATTTTTATCTTTTTTTATGGACATCTAGTTTATTGTGTTTATTTTCACTGTGGCATATGTCAAGTGAATCTGAGGTCTATGTTGGGTTCGTAGACGGTGCTAGCCGACACACTCAGAGGCTTTCTTTTACAGCTTGGGTGATCTTTACGCCTTTTGGTCATTTGATGTCTTCTTGAGGTATTTG
>JASDQU010029711.1:26662-41377 GCA_032191745.1 Picea mariana | reverse complement strand
ATGAATGGACACTGAAAGAACTTCCACATACCACATTGCTTAAGCATGGCAATGGACCCTTGATCCTCCTCTACCAAGACATCTAACTCCTCATTTTCTCTCTCTCGCCAGTGAACATACATCATGTTGCAAAAAAGTTTGTGAGGTTAGTCCCTTGTTTCATTTGTTTTTAAATCTTAAGGAGATGTACGCGGGTTGTCTTTAAGACAGTCGTGTATGTACGCGGGCTAAGTATTACTTTGCCCGCGTACACGCAGACCCGACCTTTTTACTAGGGATCGCACCCTCTAAACAATTAAATAAACAATAAAGTACAAATGAAAAAGATTGAGAGAGGTCATTTGTACTTACTTGGTTCAGTTTTGAGGATATTTCATCCACCGTAGCTCCTCGAATTTGCGTTTTCAAGAAGAGGTTTTGTTTTCTTTTTGGTTATTTTCCAATTTGCAATGGTTAAAATGAGTTGTCCACCCCTATTTATTGACTTTTTTATCATTTTTTGCCCCGGTTTGGTCCTCTTTTTCCCTATTCTTATGAACTTTTTCTTTTGGTTTGGTGTTTTTATGAGACGGGTCACACTCACATCATCCCATGGTAAAGTTGTTTTTCGACACTTGCATATAGGTTAGGTTTTCATCACCTTGCATCTTGCATATTGTTGACTTTTTCCAGTTTTCCATAGGATCGATCCCACCGAAGTGCGACACATAACCTTCTATGATGCTTTAGAAGTGTCGTACTTAGGTGGTAGAGCCTTCCTTTACATCAATTCCTTAGGTAGATCCTTTGTTGCATTTCGGCGTCCATCCTGTGAGTTTTTTCCATAGGCTTGGGAGTCCCTTTAGTCCCACCATGGTTGTCTATCGAAGCCCCATTATTCTTCATCTTTTCTGGCTCATACCCGAGGGACTCCCTAAGATCATGGTTTGTTGCCTTTCAGACTTGCTTAAACTTTGAAAGCAACATCTAACGAGAGMTTATTTATTCTTTTTGGTCTCRTTTGGATTACTTAAGAAAAKAATCCCCCCTAGAGTCTTCTTTAAGCCCTTTTCAGACTCTCTAAAATTGAAAATATTGTTGAGCAATCTCGTTGCCCTTCACGCTCATCAAACTAAAATTTGAAGGCACATCTGTCTGGTGGTAGTTTATCCCTTTTTCAGTCCGGACAATTAATTTATGAATAAAGGTATGGCCCTAGGAACTTCAGTTCGCTAGGAGAGTATTCTCAGGTGTACGTTTAACCCTTTTTTCGGCCTGGGGGACTAAATTTTTGAAAAATGGCCATTCTCCCTGGTTTTGGTTTATCTCTTTTTCGGACCTTGGAGATTATCTATGAAAAATGAACCCCCTCGGAGTCCATAGTTAATCTCTTTTTAGACTCCCTAATATGAAAATATCATCGAGTGACCTTGTTCCTTTCACACTCGATAATTGGTCCAGAAGGATTATCTATTTGGCATAAKTTTAACCCTTTTTMCGACCAATAGATTATCTAGGAAAAGGGTACGCCTCGGGAGACATGTCTCACTAGGGAGTTATCCTAAGTTATATTTTATAATTTTTCGGGTTAAGGGGACTAAACTTAGAAAAAGGTTGTGATTCCATAGTTAATCCCTTTTTAGACTCCTTAAAATTGAAAATATAGCCGAGTGATCTTGTCTCGGTCACACTCGTTAAAATGGTTTTGAAGAGACATCCTTTAGGTACAATTTTAACCCTTTTTCTAACTGACTGGACTAATTATGAAAAATGAACTCTTTGGAGTCTTATTTTAGTGTTTTTTCAAACTCTCTAAACGTGAAACACCACCGATCTTACCTTCTCTGGGCTCGTAAAACTTCACATGGAAGAAGTCTTGATGTGTCACCCTTAATCGCATCACATGTCTCATCCTTGCATCTTTGGCCTAGTGTCAGATTCATGTTGCTATTAACTGAACCTTCAAAGCATTCCTTAATGCAAGCCTTGCAACACTTTTTTCCCTTGCGATCTAACACCTTGAACCATGGAGGAATTTTCTCGAGTGTCCTTATCCTACACATGTTTCTTTACACTGAGCATTAGTATGTTCCATGTTCTTGGAACTAGTYTTCTTTCTTGCGATACTCGTTCCTCCTTTGYAACATAGCATTATTTTATTTTGTTTCAAGCTCGTCAAAAATTTGAAAAAGAAAAAAAAAAAACAAATATTCCAAAAAAAGGGGACCGGATATAATTCATTTTTATCGGCAGCAAGATAGTCACCCTTGGACAAAGCACATCCTTCTGCTTGTTCTCMARGCATTGGGATCTAGAATGACATTAGGAATTTGTTCTCATTACATAGAGTTATGTCCTCCTCTGTTTGGTTACTCTTCCAAACATATGAAGAGTTTGTGTTGCCTCCTATATCACATAATTATGTCAATAATATGCTTACTGAGTCATATCATTTTGTAGTGATTTTTTCCAAGGGAAGTTTTATCCAACCTAAGTCAGCCATTCTGCAGTTGATCTCTTGACCTTCACAAGTCATCCATCCCAAGAGTCTAGTCAAGTTCAGATTCAAAATCAATGAAATTATGTTCCTCATGATCGAGATCCTCCAGTATTTCCCTGACGACATGTCGAAGACCTCAGAGTAGTGAGTCTTACACTCCTATTGCACTCCTACCTGAGTTTTGAAGATCTTGAACTTGTTTCTTGAGCTATGAAGTTCTCATCTCCAGCCACATGCATCTATGCTTCCTGAATATGCATATCATATCTTCAGATGATTTTGAGATGTAGATTTGTTGTGTATTGTTCGCAGATACACTTTTATTGGCATACACATTAGTCATGTAGACATGATTATTATATATATGACATGGATCTTCAATGTACTTGATTCGAAACCATGCTTAGTTCATCTCGAGCATGGGTATGCTCGCCTTAGAGAGATTATCATTATTTTGCAGACRACACGCTCACGAACACTCATCTYGGGATCACTCAACTCTGTGCCTTCCCACTGTGTAAAGATATTGTAATGTATTTTGGCCATCAGTTTCTCTTTTGACCTCACACATTAGGGGGCATATGTTATAGTCCAGAAATTCCATATATGTGCATCAAAGAMATTGGCCCATCCATTTGCATACTTTGCCATAAATATTATTGTGGCTTCCTTCTAAAAAACCTTTTTTTGGATAGTGTACACGCCCTGCTACATTAATATACTACTACATTAATATGCTAGCTAACCCGCGTACACACATGCCCTGCATGCTAGTTAGCCCTCGTTTACCTCCAAAAGTTGCAAAAATATAAAATTGCACAAAATTTGGCGGATTTTACGGGCTATGAAGGGTTTCCTAACCATTTTACCCCTTGTAGCCCGTCTCCAAACCGAATAACCATATTTTTCTCATATAAAAGAGGTTTTTCGGGAGTCATTTAGAGACATGAACAAGAGAATAAGAAAAATTTGCCAAAATCCCTTCCCTTTCTTTTCCCAAGATTTGCATCTCATTCTGAGTTTTAGCCTCAGTTTTCCCCTCCATCCATTCTCCCTATGCAACCTTTCCTCCTTCCCTTGATGGTATGTTGGTTGTGAAAAGCTAATGTGGGATTCATGCACTTGGAGCCACGATAGAGGAGTCCATACTTGGTTCGTAGAGCGGTCTCCAACAAATGTTGTAACGCTTTTTATCTTGAATTTGAATAAAAGAGATTATCTTTGTCCCAAAACCCTATGTTTATATGTTCTTGTTAATATGAGAATTTATATGTATGTTTATACTTTTATATTGATTATTAGATGTTGTATATGTTGTTTCATTGTATTCCTAACCCTTTGCAGATCATCTTTGGGAGGATGTATGTGATCTAGAAGGTGACAACAAGTGAAAGAGGTCTACACCAACCGTAAGGATTGAAGGTGCACTCATTAACCCTCTCTTTCCTCTTTCTCTCATCACTTAGTTTAGATGGTTTTGGGGTAGATTAAATGTAGATCAGTATTTTAATGGAGTTATCACTTTGCCTATTCCTTAGACCCAGTTTAGGGGGATTTTCCTAGTACCACTCCTTGACATCATCCATAAAAAATCCCAAGTGGGTCGGCCCCAAGTATTCCAGACTCCTTTGTGGAACTTTGCTCATAGTAAATTTCCCACCAATGTTTGACATGGGGGAGAGCCTTGAGGAGCACAATGGTAATCTTTTCTCTTTCGAAAAAATTGTGAACAGAGAAAGAACCTTCTAGCAAATTTAATTATTTTTCCAAAGCATCCACATCGATCTAATCTTCAAATACAGGAATATCAAAATTAACTTGTACCTTGAATGGAGTAGAATCTCCAAAGCGACTGCTTGATGAAGACGCACTTGTTATTATCGAAAATCATTGAAGTATTTGGGCAAAATTCTCCAACATCTCGTTCCTTTGTTGTGCGAGGGCTTTTGTGAGCAATAGCTCGATGGGATCTTATGCTCCCTCGTCTCTTTTATATTCTACCATGGGAGGCCACTTAGGCTAGTGAGAGCGGTTTTCCTCAAGAGAAACTAGCTCGAGACCCAACTCTCTATACCCTAACCTCATCAGGGACATGCACTAAGAAACGGCAAGGAGTAACCTTCTCTAATACCACTAATCCATATTTATTTTGAGAACGAAATGAAGGCAGAGATATAACAATGAAATATACCAAGATATTGTGAGACACGTAGAAATATTACAATAAACACAGAGATATATTAATGCATAATTTTTATTAACAAGAGAATGTACAGAAACTATAAAATTAGAGAGTGAATGACTTGCTAGAATGGTGGCATCTTATCTCTATGAAGAGATGTGATGGCTACGCTCATTCGCAAGAAGATGATGATTACAATGAGGCTCGAAAGGCCTTTTTAACATAAATGGAAAAACCATAAACATCCAAAAACCTATCCCCCAGAAGATGAAAATCCAAAATGTTTGCGGCCCCAATGTGGAGATGAAGCACCAAAAGTCATGTGGGCCCCGATGGGATAAGTTGGTACAACAACTTCCCGGGGTCGTAACTTTTTCATATGATCTTCATTTTAGGCGCACGATATCCCATTGGAAAGTTCTATTTGAGGGCTACACATTATGCCATCACACTTTGCCTTTGTTTACAATGTGACTATGGCGAGCCCAAAAACCGTTGTTTAGGGCCTCAAAACAACCCCGAAAGTTTAAGACTCAAAAATATAGGAAATAACTAAAAATGATGAAAATTGCATGTGAGCCAGTTGGAATAGGTGGGTGGCCACCAATATCTATCTGGATCAGTGGGTACTTGATGTGGTTATGATTATTTCTTAGTGATCCTTGCTTCTCCTCAATCGTCTTTTGAGTCAAACCTTATTGTTTTTCTTCTGTTGACTTGTCCTAGTTGTTCTGATCATTGCCTTGTTCATTATTATGGTCTTTCTATTGTTTTTCCTCCACATCCCCTCCATCTTCATTGGCTTCGTTTTCTAGACCCCCTCCATCTATATTGTCCTAATTTCCAGCATATACACTTTCTTGGAATATGGTGGTTGGGAATCTTAGGCTCAAATTTCTAGTAAGATAGATGGATCCCTAAGTTGACTTTGCTCCTAAGTTTCTCCCTATTAATGCAATTAGTTTAGTTGAGGATTTGATCATGATCTTGGGGATTTAATTTTTATTTTTCTTTTCTACCTTAGTCGATTCTTAAGATTATTATTTCTTCTTTTGTTGACACCTTTCCATCTCCATTTGTAAATGCTTCCAATTGTAATTTTATTTTTTAGGGGCTTCGATAATTATTTTCTTTTCCATAGCTTCATTGTAATATTTTCCTACATTGGATTCCTTGATTTGATTTCCTTTTTATAATACCCCCTATGAGCATATTGTGTGGAACTGAAAGGATACTTGTAAGTATAGCCAATGTGTATGTTGGATAGAAAGGTAATGGTGCTCAGGAATAGATTAATTAGGTAGGTAAAGGTCCTATGGACCCACTACATCCTTGAAGAAGCAATGTGGGAGTTGGAGTATGTAATGCATGAGTGATCCAGGAGGATCCATAATGCTCAAAAATTGATCATCTCAAATTCTCTTGAAAATGAATTCATTTTGTAGATCTCAACAAGATCTTTCCAACGATGCATGAATCGCCTCAAACAGACGTCATATGAGAAAGTTATGGTCATTTGAAGTTTTCAAGAAACAAGAAAAATGATGACAGGGAAGTCTGTACAGATGAAATCATCATGTCGATGTGGAAACACAACATGCTTCCATGTGGCATCCATATAGTGAGTTGGATGAATCAAAGAATGACACATGTCCTTTCGTACAATCAACATGGAAGGATTACGTCAACATTTGTACGCACAGTTAGTAGTGACATTGCAGTACAAACAAGAGCCATGTGGCATGACCATACGATACAGTTAGCATGTTGTACAACCAGTTGGTCGGTGACATGGCATACTCTATGGCATGGTTTGACATGGAACAATCATGGGATGCCATGTGGCAGGCCCGGATTGGCCAATAATGGTTCAAGGCCCGAACTCTGATGGTGATCAATTGGTATATGGTTAATTCATCAGTTTTATTATTAATGGTTATATATATATATATATATATACAACAAACCAATGGTTATGCCCATTTGGTGGATCGAACCCAGAAACTCCGGAAAATATTCCAAAACTTTAACAACTGTGCCATCAATTTCGGTTATGATACAAATTGGTATTTAATTAGTTTTGTTTTGGAATTAATTTCGGTTGTACCAATACCAACAATTTAGATCTGGTTTTTGGCCTATATAAACCCGACACCCGACCAAGTATGAAGCATGGAAATATGTGTAGATACTAGCACAAATCGCGAGCAGTATTTTTTACCAGAATTTGTACCTTTGTCTTGTTTTGCATGCAAGAACTCAAAGTGAGTTCTATTGCATCATTTTTCGTGCTATGAGAGAAGTATAGAGTGTTTATAATCATTTTTCTTAGTTTTCCAAGAGGAATCTGATGGTGATATCGGTTCTGATTAAAAGTGTTGTGTATAAAATTATTAGTTCATTTTTTCATGTATGAGACCCATAGTCTCGTTATGCGTGCAAAGGGGGTCTTTAAGCACCTGTTCAAAACATAGTCACGTTTATACTCATTTTTCTCATAATTTCATGAGGAATTCAAGGGTAACCTCTGTTTATGGGTTGGAGTAGCAGAATTGAAGGGTGTCTTCAAATTTTCCATTGTAAGTCATCATTGTATCAAGCATTTGAGCATTAATAGAGCAATCTCATTGTTTGGAAGCGGACCCGAAGACGTAGCCCAAGATGGGTGAACTTTGTTATCAAATTGTGTAATGAGTTTCGTTATTTGTTGTCTCTATTTCTCTCTATTTCAAGCATTATTATTTCCGCAAGTTACTATTCGTTAATGAAGTCTTGGATAAATAAGTGTTTTCACATGATATTTTGCAAATAGTCATGACAATCTTATTTTTCTGAATCCAGACAGATGTTTAGTGTCTGCTTAAGAACTAATTGACATCTAAGTATTTTTGAATCAATGAGGCATATCCACACCTATTTTGACATTTTGATGTAAACAATATTGCACATAATGGTGATGTGCACCAAGGAAGGTGAAAATATAGGGGGAGGGGAATGTAATGCCCTAGTTTTGATCCCCAAAATAGTAATGTATATGTGTAGATGATGAATGGTTAAAAGCCAAATCATGTAATATGTAAAATGGTAAATTGAATAATAATAATAAAAAATGCATCACATGCTATATAAGGACAAGAACAAAAGAATGGGGGGCTATGATTCCACAAGAGGGGAAAGAAAGGTGGATTAGGGGAAGATAATATTATTGATAATCATAAGTCCTTAACCCTACTTAATTAGCATTCCTTAATCTTCATGATTATTTATATAGAGGGAAAATTTCTACTTCTCGTGAAGACATATGGTTTATCTTTAGCATGAAAATGTATTCCACGATTTGGGCATGCAAGGGAGGATTCAATTCATTCTTCCTAGAGATTTGTATCTCAAAGCTTAAGTTGTTGTATGAGTGTTGTAATAGAATTATGGAAATGGTTTCCATGAAAATATGAATAATTATGACTGTTTGTATGGTAAAATATTGTATTTGAGGAAACTTAATCTCAGTCGAGAATCCCTGGAATCACCAACAATGAGATTTTGCAGTCAATCTATGTTGGAGCCTTGGAGGGAAGTGGTATAGGCTAAGGGACTATAGCATATAAAATGGCATCCCATTCCTTGGGTTTTGTAGGATAATGAGGAAAGATGGTTATGGATTGGATAGATGTAAGAGTTAATATACTATAAATTCTGGGAATTGGGTTATGTGAAGAGGGATAGAGTTAGCCATAAGTAATTTTGTTGCTATGGATTCATAGCCTCAACTCAGGGTGGACTTTGTTGTAAATAGATTAAGTGCAACAAAGATCCTATTGTTGGGTGGAATGTCCTTCTTCTGCAACCAGTTGGTGGTTAATTTCCAGAAATGTAAGTCTTCATGATTTATATATGAATATGTTGAATTGATGTTGTTTGTGTAATTAATTTTATTCATCTCTATTTTCATGTTTAAGCAAGAATATGTAACTATGGTTTCATTATCCATTAAATTATTTAATTGTGTTTGCATACGCTTACATTGCCATGTCTACATGCATTAATTAATTAATAGCAAAACAATGAATAAATTAGTATCAGAGAAAGATGTTGGTAAAAATTGGTGGTTTAAACAAGTACCCCATATCCTCAACATAGCATAGATGATATTGGGTATGTGATAGAGTGGCATCAAAGAAAAAATTAGAGTGAAAGTGATGTGGATATGGAGTACCTAATAGCCTCAATGTGGAAAGGGTGACAAATTTCTTTGGAAATTATATGGACCCTCCATCTGTTGTGTATAGACTTTAAATTGTGTATCCATTCAAAGAACATGGATTGTGGTGTCTAATCATTGGTCTTATCCTTCCATATTGATGCAAAATACAAAAAATTCCATATAATCATGTGTTGGGTAGTTTAAATRTATCTTCTCCAAACAGAAAAATTATTGACATGGAAATAAATATAAGTAGAGATAGGTATCTTATAGACTTACTTATTCCTTGACATTCTTCACAATTGGTCTTCAAAATGTTTGCCACATGATCTACCCAATTGTMATTCATTCCTTCTTTGACTATGTGATTAACARACTCTAACATGTTGAACACCACATTTGATGCTTGAACTAAATTAGTTAAATAAAGTGCCACTATAATGCATGTCCATTTAACTCTTTCCTCCTTGACTCGATTGATAAMTAGCCCTTTTGAATTCTTTGTWTTTGCAAGTMTTGTAAACGTTTCTATCCATTCAATGGGTTTTATTGTTTTGGGGATGCTTTCACCTATGTGCGAGACTCTAGCAATTCATAAARTTCTCTATGCATTTATTTAGATTGACTCATCCAACCAAATATTCCCCTTATGATACTAACTAATAATAAATTTAGTAGCTTCTTCCTTCAACCCTTCAAATTCTACAATCTAAGAGTTCCTAGGTATGAACAAATCTTTGCTTTTTCTAGCATTAATGTCTCATCTCTCCATTTCTCAATGGCTACTGCTCATTGTTTTTAGTTCTACCAATGGCGGTCCCAGTAGTTTGATTCCATTCTTTCATTTATAACTCTATACATTCTTGCTTCTAGTTCCATCATTGGTTTCTTTTCTAACCTCTTCATAGTTCAAAGTTTGATTGTCCTAGAATTAGTTGCTAGTGGGATTACGCCCCTCACATTTGGTGTCAATTTTGAAGTTATCTCAACTTATTTTTCTTGAATACACTCTATTCAACTAATCTCAATTCTTAATCTTCCAACTATATTCTACTATGCTACTTCTCCTTTGGTCCTTTCTTTGTCTACAAAACCCTTATTTATAGCATAACTCATGGTCTCTATGCATTGGTATCTCATGTGCTTGTCCATATGATGGTGTAGTTAATTAATGCCACATAATAACTATGGCTTATGAACTTGAATTCAATTTTCACTATAGTTAGTCGGTCTTCATTAATCCTTCTATTTATGGTTGTTTGATCCTCATTCAAATTTATCCCTCTTTTGTTTATCAAACCATTGTTTCATGTCAAGTCGTCTATCGGTTCTCTTCCATATTTCTTCATTATTTTGACCTTCAGTTGCAATATGTCCTTGTTTATGATGATGATTATTCTTATTTGTTGTAGCTTATTTTCCTTTCTGATTTTCTTCTCTATTTTTATCATGGCAATCCCTTGTCTGTTGACTTACTTTTGTGTTGCAACTTTTATCCTTCTACATGCAATCCCAATTGATAAACATGATCCTTGAATTTATTAATCTATTTTTATTGGGATGGCTAAGGTTTTAAGTTTAAATAACCATTCATTGATAGTTATTCACTCAACTTTCCCTAACTAACCACTTTTATTTAACCTTTTTTTAATAGCTTGCCCACCAAATAACATGGCTTAACCAAAATCCCACCTAGGAACCACAAGAGTTTTCACCACTAGACTTATTTATTTCTTCTTCTTTTCCAGGAATCTTCCCATGAACAATTTGGTTTTTACACAAGCTACATCTTCTCTTTCTCTATTTTCTTTTCAAAATTTAGGGATGATACCTCTTCAAATTGTCACCATTGACTACCTTGTGAAAAAAAAAATCCTTCGAGTGTTCTAAGTTGAATTTCTACTTTAGTCCTTAATATTCAATTACATAATGACCAAACCATGATATTTCCAATTTCCTTGGCTTGCCCTTAATTCTACTACCATATAGAAGTACAAGGTCTTTGATTTCCATTCCTTTTTTCCTCAATTTTTTTCATGTCAAACCTTTTATTGTTGTTTCTAAACTTCTTGATGGTGGAGTGCTATCATTCTTTCTTCCTCTAATTTATTAATTTAGTATAGTTGATCATCTCTAGCTTAGGTTGAGTCAAATTTTAAATCTTTAGCTACCTTGTCGGCATCAACTCTTAAATGTAGTGGAACAAGTACCTATTTTTCGTAAACCAATTTAAATAATGTATGTCCAGATGACCTCTTATAAGTAGTTTTGTAGGCCCAAAGGATATTAGGTACCTTGCCATCCCAATCATCCATGTAGACAATACACATCTTAGTGAGTCCTTTGGATAAGGTTTTGTTAAATGACTCAACTGCTCCATTGGCTTGTCGATAATAAGGGGAACTCTTCTTATGGTTGATCAAAAATTCTCTCAGGAGTATTTCTATAGTGTTGTTCACAAAATGAGTCCCTTAATCACTTATTAGTGTAAGTAGACAACCAGATCTAGTTATGATGTTTTTGTGAGTAAACTTTGTTGCTACCTCCTTAGTACAATTGTAGATTGGTTCTACCTCTACCCACTTTGTAAGGTATTAAAATTCTATGATAATGTACTTAGCTCCTATCCTTTTACCTCTCTTAAGGAAAGGTCCCACAAAGTCAATGGCCCAAATATTGAAGGTGAGACTTGGGTTTATTGACTGTAGATGCATCTCATATTTATCCAATGGTTGACCTACCCTTTGACACTTATCATACTTATTGATTCTTTCTCTACAATATTCATTCAATGTGGGACAACATAGTCCACCTTGCAAAACTTTTCTAGTTATAGTATATGCATGGTAGTGACAAGTTGAAGGAATAAAGTGTGATTCCTCAATTATATTTTCACATTCATGCTCCAAAACATATCTCCAAAGAACATCATCAATTCCAATATTATATAAGCGTCCATCTATCAATGTATAGGTGCAAATTTCATGGAAATCACTTTCTTCTTCTCTAGTAAATCCATAGGAACTTTCCTTCTTATGAAAATTGGAAAATTTCTACAAGTTATTTAGGTTTAGTTTCAATTTTAAACAAAAGGGAATCTATAATATCACCATATTTCACTATAGGTTCTTGTCCTATTTTGATTCTTAATAGATGATTAGGTCTTGCATTAGCTTTACTAGGTTTGGATATCACTTCAAATTAAAATTATTGGAATAATAAGAGCCATATACATATCCTTCCTTGATGAACTAGCTTGTTAGTGAGGCACTTCAATGCTTAGTGGTGTATGTAAAAAAAAAATGAATAGCTATCAAATAATGCCTGAACTTTTACAAGGAAAATATCATTTCGAGCCCTTCTTTCTCCACAGTTGAATAATCTCTTTCAACCTTATTGAGTTTTCGACTAGCATAGGAATTTTGTTGGTCAACTTATTCATCGAGTTGTGCCAAAATATCCCCAATTTCTACATTGGATGCATCGACATGCACAGAGAAATTCTTAGTCTGGTAGGGAAATATAAGGATTGGGACTTTGATTAAATTTATTTTCAATGTTTTGAATGATTTAATGCAATGTGTACTATGGGTAAATGATACATTGTTCTTCAAGAGATCATTCTCAAGAATGTGATGTATAAATAATGCATGATAAAGTTTCTCTAATACACAATGTTACCCAGAAAAAATTGTATATGTTTAGGGTTTGCAGGAGGCTTTAAGTCGAGTAGAACTTTGATCTTCACCGTGATAAGACCTAAAGGGGGCATATATGGGGTTAAATGTATATGATATGACCCCAGAGGGATCATATATGGGGTTAAATGTGTATGTAATGAGATAAATGTATATGTAATAGTGGTTAGCCTAATAAAGGTGCCACGTGTGCAATGTGTGAATAGGTATATATAGATATCATGTAGTCATTATTGCGGGATCATGTGATTTGGATGTATGAATGTATTAGGGTATTTGAAGGAGGTTCTCCTATTCTTTAAGGATTTTTTTGTAACTCGTACCTATTATCTATATCAGAGTTGTGCTCCATGCTCACATTCGGTGTACATGGTGTGTACTCTATTGTATTGTTTTATCTTAAGAATTTGGTTCATAACATTTGGATTCAGAGAATACTATCCTAGGGGTTAGTATTCATTTTTATGGTGAATCTTGAGAGTGGTGGTGGAGTAATGATAAATATACTAAACGAAATGAAACATGGGAAGTATTTGAAAAATTATTCTAAAAAAATGGATCAAGGAGTTAAAAATGGAAGCAATGCATAAAATTGAAGATGAATTCAATGAAGCTTAAGAAAAACTTTCCAAATTATAGAAATATAATGAGGAATTAAAATAAGATATTATTTATAAGGGTAATCAATTGTCTAAGTTGCAATCACTTAATGAATCACTCATTAAGGAGGTTAAGAACTTAAAGCAAGAAAAGAGTATCACAAGAAAGTTAGAAAAAAGATGATTCAAGGGAAGAATTGAAAAACAAAGATGAAGAAATCAAAAGGTTATGTAAGAATAATCAAAAGCTTCTTAATGATGTTTAGAAGGTGAAAATGAATTTACAAGAGTATGAATAAAAGAATAGGGATGAAGAATTTACCACAAAAATTGAAGAGGATATTATCAAAAAACTTGAAGAGGAAATTTGCAAGAATGTTGAGGAATCCCAAAATATTGATGAGGTAAAATCATAAATGCAATATAGAATTAAATAAGGATGTAATAATTTGAAATATAGGATCACATTGTAACTTCAAAAGGATAAATAATACAATAATCAAGGTCGCCAGAAGATACTTGAAGAAGTTGAACTCCATCTAGAGGAAGTACATATCAAATATGATGGTATTATATCCAAGGTTAGAGAAATCAAAGACCAAGCAAAAAGGATAGAGAATGACATTGTCTTTGGAAATAAGATAGATGAAATGGGTGTGTAGAGTGAAGGAAAACCATGAAATGTGAAACAATATTGACACCCTCATTAATAGGAAATATTTCGAGGAAGAAAAGAATATCAATATCATCATTATCAAAGAAGAAGATGGAATACTCATCAATATTCATTGAATAGAGCATCACAAAACCATTATTCAACAATATATTATAAGAGACCAACAACTACTACAAACTGAAAAAAGTACAACAGCAATACTTGGAATCAAAAGAAAGAAAATTGTGCAACAACCAACCATCAAGGTTTAAGAACGAAAAGAATTGAGTTTGGATGGATGGATAATCATCAATGGAAAGAAGAAAGCAGGAACATAATAAAATCATATCACTTGGTTTCATCACATGCAAATCCTTTAACTGCAAAGCTTTGAGGATAAATATTTTTGGAGGGTATTATAATATGACCCAAGGAGGGCATATATGGGGTTAAATGTGTATGATATGACCCCAAAAGAGGAAAATATGATATGTAAATTTCCATGGATATTTCATTGGACAATTTATCACAACATATATGATAAAATACTTAAATATTTACTGTGAAGGTTAATTTCCTTTAGATCTCATATTCTTTTATTACTAGTTTTCTTCTTTAAATGTATGAAATAGATTAAATAAGATAAGTAGGATAAATAGAGAATAAAAAAACATTCACACACCATCCACAAATAAATACAAGATATAACCTCAGAAACCCAATACTGGAGAACACCCAACTAGAAGGTGAGGTCGCTTTACTCTCTTTTCTTCAAATGCAAGTACAAAGAAAGAGGCACTCTCTGTGGGTTTTCCTTTAACAATGTGGCATGTATGGCTGCTACAAAATATATCCTCCTTTGTTATGCTCTCAAAATACCACTCCTAATTGCTCTGCTCAA